>PVJO010001489.1:0-171171 GCA_004026905.1 Hystrix cristata | reverse complement strand
CCTACCCCATAAAAACCCCACACTCCTGTGGTTCGGGGCCATTACTTCTGCCTCCTAGGTGTGAGGGGTATGTACTGGCCCAGAGCTCTGTTTAAACAATAGCTTGTTGCTTTTGCATCGAATCTGGTCTCTTGTCGTTCTTGAGCGCCGCTCTCCCTTGTCCCGGGTAAGTTGGGGAAGGTTTCAGCCTTAACACTAGACCAATGTTACTAAAAATTGTGGGCTATAGGCCAGTGCTGGGCCATGACCAGTTTGTTACTGGTCTATGGCAAGATAAGTTAGAAACTCAAAGTTAACTTTCATAAACATTTATAGCAATGTTATTATGTTATAATAACAATTATAGCAAATGTATACATTTATAATAGCATAGTGTCTTTTATATGTTGAACTTAGTTGTTTTTTTTTTTAATTGGGGCTTTGTAGTTTGTATGTCTTTGGTTTTTATTCAATATCATTTTGAATTTATTTTTATTGTGTTTAAAAAACCTCAGTGAACACTGAATTGGAATTTTTTTAAAGAGTGAATAACTCTTCTTCACTATAATTTAAAAGGCATTAGAGTAAATAATGTATTTTCGTGATCATCTTTATAAAAATGAATATGGAGGACAGTGAAGTTTGAGCTTCCCTCACTACTAAATTAGAAAGCTTTGCCCACCTTGCCACTAGCACAAAAGGACAAGTTCAGGCCTGTCCCACAAGCTAAGAGTACACCAAAATAAACACCTTAGGATAACACCTGGAAATGGCAGGGCAGAGCATTCTCAGCTTCTTTGAACCAAACAAGACAAAACAAAACTTCTATTCAGATAAGCCTTTCTTCTCTTGGTAGGGCCTAAGGGAGGGGCATGGAGAGAGACCATGGAGGGCCCTCTAGTCTAGTGTATGTTCCCTCAAGGTAAAGTGAGGAGCACCCTGTGGATGACCGCCTGTGTAGAAGGCCGTGTCTACCTGTTAATATTTGTATCGCCTTGTATAAGCACATAATTACATTTTAGAGGATGAGCCATCACACATTCACGTATTTAGAAATAAACACAACTTTCATAAATGCATGCCTGTACAAACCCTTTATTAGAACTTCAGTAAAATATCTTCTCTGCTCACCTAGTATCCCTAGTTTCTGGCAGTAAGGAAAGTGTACCCACACTGATCCCATAAAATTAATTACTACTCTCTCTTTTAAAAGATATGATAGGTACAAGCTTAATTAACCGATGGTCTGAATTTCTGACTCTAGGTGCTATCAGTGGAATGGAACTTCCCCTAGCGTGTATCATTTATCATCCATTTAATTCCCACCTCTTAACATTCTACTCAAATATGACCAATTCAATTCTATAAGCTTCCCCTACCATCATTTAAACAGTTCCTGAAAGTCCACAGCCACCAATTACTGAAAAAGTGGCAGTAATTCCACATTCTAGGGTTTTTTTTTTTTCCCTCAACTCATTGGTAAATGCATTTATCCTCTTATTTGTACCTAATGAAAATGTGTAATTTATTAAGTTAATGCAAATTATCAATTTTTAAAATTCTGCATGTGTTTACTCTACTTCCACCCTGGAATTATCTACGCCATTACAAATGCCATGTAGGCAGGGGATTGTGCACAAGCTTACTCATTTACTTCAGCTCAGCACACCAAGAGGTATTTAATGACTGCTTTGATCTCAAGCATGACGAAGACACAAGTGGCAGTAAAGACTTTCCTCTTGGCTATTTGCATTTTAAGCCCTTAACTTTTGATAATGAAACAAATTTCCCACATCTATTCTTGTTCTCTGGGGACACCTGATTTACAACTTTGGTTCCAAAATATCAATTCTCAGCCAAATATTTTTCAAAAACATACCTTTTATATTACAAGAAAACTAGATACTTTTATTTATTTATTTTAGATACCTTTAATAGAATATGTGACTTGGCTTTTTGAACCTCAGCTCTTTTACAGCTTTTTGGTTTTGTTTTTGTTTCTGTTTCAATACAGAGCATTGAAATGTTGCCCACGCTCGCTTTAAATTCCTAGGCTCAAGTGGTCTTCTTGCCTCAGCCTCTTCAGTATCTGGGCCTACAAGTGCACTCCGGTATGCTGAGCTCAGAATAATTCTTAGCGTATCTGTATCATTTCATGCTGTGGCAGGGCCATCATAACTTTGTGGTACAGTCAAGTCTGTCTCCTTCTGCTTCCAGTCTTTCTTCCTTGCTCTTCGGGTCTTTGATTCTCCCAGCAGGTGCCTAGGGGTCCTACAGCTCGCGGTCTGTAGATGTTTCAGTCCACAATCAGCTGGCTCTAAAGCAGGGTGGCATGGCGGGATAAGCAAGGGTTAGGCAAGCCTCTTTCTGTCCCTTCTGTTTTATCCAGGCTACCTACCCTTAGGGTAGGTATCACTCCCACCCTTAGTCCTAGCACCCTTAATCCTAGTATCAATCCTCGATCCCAGCAGAACTACGCCAGTCCGATCAGTGGACTCATTTAGTAATCACACACTCTAGATCTGACCACCATTGAAAACACCTCACCGATGACAGCATGAGTCTTTGGAGGGATGTCTAGACACAAGCCATAACATTCTACCCCTGGCCCCCCAAAGACTCATGCACATTCCTTTATGCAAAAGGCATTTAGTCCATCTCTAAGAGTTGCCAAACTTCTAGCAGTTTCAGCACTGCTGAAAAGTTCAAATCCAAAGTCTCCTCTGAGATTGAAGGCAGACTATTAGCTGCAAGCCCCTGTACAAATGAAAAGAAAGTTAAACACTTCCAACATACAATGGCACAAGATAAACATTTCCATTCCAGAAGATACAAACAGGGGTATACAAAGGAATGGACCAAAGCAAGGCCAAAATCCATCAGGGCAAACATTAAATTCTGTGGTTCCATGTGCAGCATCCAAGGCAATCTGTGGCAAGATCTGAACTCCAAAGGGCTTGGGGGGCTCCGCCCTTACGGCACTTCTGGTGGTGGTAGCTCACATGACTTCTCTCTTGGGCTGGCACTGTTACAGTTGAGTGGGCCAGAAATAGTCCAGGTTCTTGTGTACAACAAGGAAAGAATTCCAAGTGCACACTCCCTGGTAGGTAGAAGGTAGATGCATTTATTGGAGATCTCTGGGCAGGTGGCAGCCTGGATGAGGGAAAGGGAAAAGGGCAGGGAGACCAAAAGGGTAGGCACACATGAGTGAAAAGGGGAAAGGGGAATGGCATGTGAATGGTGCATGAGTCGCGTGCGCTAACTCAGGCTCCTTGGATTTAAAGGGTAGCTATCTCTGACTTCTAGGTGCACCCTGCTGAGTTTCTTACTGGCATCAGAACCCTGCCCCCTAGGGTGGGGTGATTACTTAGGCTTTTAGTTATTATATTTTGTTCCTCCTCTAAGAAGATGGAAGTATAGATAATCCTTAAAATGTTTATGTTTATAGTTGAGCTTTGGGGGAAGGGAGTGGCTCACTTGGCTCCTTTATTTCTAACTGTACTAGCTCTGCTCCCTCCTTGTAGTTTTCCTCAGACGATCCATGTTCCTGGCTTTTCCAAACTTCTGAGGTCTCCTTCGGCTTCACACTCACAGCTTGACACACTTCCCTCTCAGGGGCACACTGCCTGGCCTCCCAGGCCTTCTTCTGAAACCTGGGTGGAAGCCTTCCTGACCCCACAACTCTTGCATTCTGCATTCACCTAAAACCAGGGCTGCATGGCTGATGCTGGGTCTGCCGCCAGCTGGAGCACAAGCCAGGCTTCCTTCTCTGTTGGTTGGAGGGGTTGAGTGCCCATGAACCAAATCCTGAGGAACAACTTCCCTAGGCTGCCGCCATTCTGAAACATGGCACTCTGGGGCTTTCTTCTCAAAGCAAGGTCACCTTTCCAACTCTGAGGCTGCAAAGGCTGGAGTCCTGCTATTTCCTCTGATATCCTCGAGCCATCTTTTCAGTTGTCTTCTTCGGAAATACTTGGCTTTTTCTTGCCAGTCTTTCCAGTGACCAATTTCTCGTGTGTTCCATCTTTGGAGGCTACAACTCTACTGGGGCCTCTTTTCTAGCCAAACTCACATTTTGAATTGTTCTACTGGGAATTTTGCTCTTGGTTATCAACATAAATCTGGCTAAAAGCCCCCAACAATAACCATGTCAACACCTCAGTATTAGAGTGGCTTGAAATTTCTTCTGCAAGATTAATTAGTCCACCACCCTTAATTTCAGTCTCGGGCAAAGTCTCTGGACATGAGCAAAATGCAGATAAACTTTCTGCCAAGCCATAACATACATGGTCTGGAGTCCAACAGCCAATGCAGTCTTTCTTCCCAGCAGAAACCTCCTGAGCCTGGTCTGTACCAGAAACTTTCCTATCAGCATTCTGGTCTTCTGAACTCTAACCAGACCGTCCCATCAAGTGCCAACAAAGGCTTTCCCGGGCTTCTCTTCCAGGCAACATTTCTCAACCTTTCCTAACTCTTCCCCTTCCCACAAGCCAGCTCCAAAGGCTCGTAAACCACATGGTCAAGTATAGTCACAACAATGACCTCACTTCTCTGGTAGCAAATCCTGTCTTAGTTACTTTTCTCTCATTGCTGAGACAAAATACCCAATACCTGAAGTTAAAGGGGGAAAGGTTTATTTAATTCACAGTTTGTAGAGGTTTCAGTCCACAATCAGCTGACTCCAAGGCAGGGTGGCATGGCAGACAGACAGAAGGCAGCAAGGCAAGCAAGGGGTAGACAAGATTCTTTCTGTCCTTTATTTCTTATCCAGGCTACCTGCCCTTAGGGTGGGTAGCACTCCCACCCTTAAGCCCAGCACCCTTATTCCTAGTATCACACTCTAGATCCCAGCAGAATTATGCCAAACCAATCAGTGGACTAATTTAGTAATTACACACTCTAGATCCAGCCACCTCTGAAAATGCCCCACCTACGACTGCATGAGTCTTTGGGGGGACATCTAGATGCGAGCCATAACAAGCACCTTCAGGGCTTACCAGAATTGCCCACACACAGCATCCATCTCAGGCCTGCCGTTTCTGCCTGCATTCTACACTTTTTCACCTCACTCTTTTGTTAGTCTTCCTCAAAAGATAATGCTGCATTTTAACAAGTGCCTTCTGGAGCTAACTCTTTTCCCAGAGAAAGTAACATTAATGGCAGGAATGTTATAAAAAAAGGTAGATCACTAGGGAACATCTAGGAGCAAGGAGACTTTTGATCACATTGTATAGGCAGCTGCCTACACGGAAGGCCATGTCTGCTTATTAATATTTGGATTAATTTGTTTAAGCACATAATTATATTTAAAGGATGAGCCATCACACATTCACATATGTGAATATAAATGCAACTTTCAGAAGTGCATGTCTGTACAAACACTCCATTAGGATTTCAATAAAAAGTCTTCTCCTCGCCTATACTCCTAGTTGCTGGCAGTAAGGAAAATGTATCTATGTTGGTCTCATAAAATTAGTTGCTATTTTCTTTTTTTAAAGCTTTGCTAGGTATAAGCTTAAATAAGTGGTGCTCTTAACTTCTGCATTTGGGTTCTGGAAAATTGCTCAAACTTAATTGTATATACCACCATGTACCATTCAGTAACTTCAAAAACTCACATTTGAGCCTCCCTTGAAATCAAAACTGGTTTGGCTGAGATCAGATCTCTCTTACTGATGCTTTATCACAGAAAGATACTTTTCTGACTGCGATTAGATTCCTGGTTTTAAGGACCTCCAGGCTAGTGCGGGAGAGCAAGATATGGTGTTAGGTACCTGTAATCCCCATCTTCAACCCTGGGGCCTTGTGCCATTTTCTGTTAAGCATTTGCATCATGTTTATGTTTTAACTTACTGTATAGCTGTTTTAGTCCATATTCTGATGCTATAACAGAATACCACAGAAGAACTAAATTATAAACTATAGACATTTATATGAATAATAGTTCTGATGGCTGGGAAGTCCAAGATGTAGGGATTGCATCTGGTGAGGCTTTTTTGTTATATCAACACATCAGTTGATGAAAGAATGTCTAAGAGAGAGGAAAAGGGGGCTGAATTTCCCCACTTATAACTGACCTAGTCTGACAATAATGGCTTTAATCCACTCAGGAGGAAGGTATTCTCACGACCTAATCTTCTTTTAAAGGTCCCATCTCTCAACGCTGTTGCACCGGCGATTAACTTTCCAACTCCTGAATTTTGAAGGACACATTAAAACTGTAGCAATAGAGAAATTTAAAGAAGCAAAAAAGATTATTGGATATTCCCAAGGGAAATTATGCACTTTTAGAGAAGATATAATTTTATTTGAATGACTTTAAAGCCTTTATAAGTTGTAGAAAACTGGTAGCAGTGCAAAATTGTGTATATGTGTATATATATTTTTTCTTTTTTTTTTTCTATTGGAGGTTCAAGTGACTTTCCTCTCATCTACTATGGAAAAAGCTACTTTTTCATCCACTTGTACATTCCTCTGAACCTTATAAATATGAGCATATGATTCCATATCAATATGTGCATCTTTGACTATTCATTGAACTGGTTGTAGCATCTTAACAGTTCTCTCATTAATTAATTAAATAGCATCTTTAGCACATGTTCATTTCATATGTGCATGAGAGTCATGAACAGGTGTTAAGCTCCTTGTAGGTTGAGGCTTTGTGGGGCTGGAGTCTAAGCCGCTTCCACTTACTGGCTCTGGTCTAGACCTTGAGCAATTTAGTTAACCGCTCTGTGCATCAGGAACTACCTATGGGGTAAAATAATAATTCGTTTTCTTTCTATAGTAGTGGTTTGCCATAAGACAAAAGAGTCTACACATGAAAAAATAATTTTACAAGCTAGAAAGTGTTAAACATGCAGTCATTAACTTCTCTCCTGCCCAAGGAAATGCCACCTATGCTTTAAGACTGTATGATTCTTACTTCTACCATATAAAAGCTTTTTTTTTTTACCTTCAGTAACATTGCTGTCATCCTTCTCTGAATTTATATTGTAATGATATATGAATATGTTTGAGAACATCATACAAATAATTAGTTGATGACTTCATGTGTGTTAACATCATCTCTCCAGGTAGACTGTAAGGTTTTTTGTTTATCTGTTTTTTTATGCTAAAGATTGAACCCTGGGGACTCTCTGCCACTGAGCTATATCCTCATCCCTTTTTAGTTTTTATTTTGAAAAAGGGTCTTACTAAGTTGCCCAGGCAGGACTTGAACTTTTGATTCTCCTGCCTCAGCCTCCCTCAGTGCTGGTATTACAGTGGTGTGCCACCACGCATGGCTACTTGTAAACTTCTTCATGGCCATGGCACTGCCTTAAACTCGCTGTGCATTCCCTGTCGCATTTACTAGTGTTAGGTGCCTGGTTTGATGGGTTCTTTAATTCAAGCAGAATATTTTTCTGATGTAAACATAGTACATATCTTGCAAACACTATGAACTCAACGGAAGATGATGATGAGGTTGAAGTTTATTAGTACAGTCATCATCAATTGAGAATTATATGGTAGAAAAAATGATTCTGGATTATTCCACCATTAGCAAAGTGAAAGGATAGCTAGCTTTCATTGAACTATTACAGTGTTTTTGAACTGTTACTGTGCGTTTGGCACTGTGGCAAACTCTGTAATGCAATGATAATCAAGTTTCACAACAACCCTAGGATGTATCAGCTCCCATTTTACAAGCAAAGAAATTGAAGCACAGAGAGATTAAATAACCTACCCTAAGGTTGCCCAGCTAGTGAGTAGAAGCCGACTCTAGGGTTTCGGGTATTAACTACTACTCTGAGAAGAGCAAGAATGAGATATGAAAGAGCTTTCTGGAAAGTGAGTTTTACTTTATTTTTGTGGGATGTGTTTTTGATGGTGACAATAAAGGATAACAGTAAGAAGGTAAAAACAAGGGATAATGGAAGAGTTTTGCAAGGAAAAAGAACAATAATGGTAATGGTCAGAACACCTTGAGAATATGAGACCTTTGGAAAGCTTTTTAACTTCTTAGTGAAATTGCTGTGGTTATAGAATGAAATAATTTGTGTACATAGACCAATGCCTGGAACATAGTCAGCCCTCAGTAAATGATATTGTTATTATTGTTTAGTTATTATGATCTATTATTTTTGGTAATTGAAGTAGCTGATGATACTTATTACAAATTAGCTCACTACTGTTTCATGGATGTTGGAAAATGACATTAGACTACTAGCTTAGGAATGAACAATTTTGCATAGAGCACAGCAAGTAGAATGAACTTCAGCACATTTGCACTGGTTCCTCTTGCCCGCAAATCCCACAGGGATGGCACAGAAGAACCCAGGTAGATGGGCAGCCTACAGCGGGTTTGCATCAGAGTCGGAATACACTGAGCTTGAGAAATTCAGAGCTTTCATAGTAGGTCGTAAGCAAGCTTGTTCTTTGTCTGAGAAGAGATGTTGCCTGCTCTGTTGTTTACATGCTGCAAACACATTTCTGAGAAATGGACCAGATGAAGTGCAGCCAGGGCTTTACATTCTTGGCATATCCAGCAAAATCATGCTGGGATTTTCAGGGACGAAGGCAGATCGCCTCTCAGAACAGCAACTAATAGTAGTAGTAGTAACTACTACTTCAAACCGTAGTAAAGGAAGATAGTTCATGTTTTTCACTGTTTGTATCCACGCACGTCTCATACTATACTTTCTCACTATGGAGCTTGAATTTGATTTTTGAAGGAATTACATAATGACTCAAATAAACAGATTCTTCTTCTCTTACCTCTTCTAATTTTCTCTTCTTGATTACGAACTTAGTCTCCTCCCATTCTTGCTTCACATTCTACTTCAGCCTGAGACATCATACAGACTCTTACTTTTCTTTTCTCCCTGAATTTTCTCTGGAGACTGAGAAGGCATGCCATCACCCGGCATAAGCATTGCTTCTCCCACATGAATCACAATAAAGTGTCGCTTTAGGCAGGATGTAGTTTTCTCCGAAATGAGTTTGAAAATTTATGATCAACATAAATTTCACTGGGCTACTAGAAATAGCCATCTACATTTCACTGGATGTAAATATACCTGATGCTACTAAATTACAGTATCCATCAGAAATACTTTTTTGAAATCTGAGTGAAAAAGTTTTAGCTCAGAAACACAACTTAGATGTTGGCTGTATTCGTTTCTTAGGGCTACCCTGACAAAGCATCACAAACCAGGAGGGTTTAAACAACAGAACTTCCTGTCTCACAGGATAAATTCTGTTTTGGAGGCGACAAGACCAAAATCACTGCACTCTCTTTGATATTTCTGGGGAGGATCTTCTTTTGCCTTCTCCAGCTTTTGGTAGCTGCAGGCCTTCCTTGACTTGCAGCTACATGACTCCGATTTCTGCATCTATCTTTATACAGAGCTCCCTTTGTACCTCTCTCCTGTTCTTATTAAGAAATCAGTTGTACTTCCTGTTAGTATTAGAACTTCCCTGAAGTTTGACAGGATGAAGAGATAGAGGGTGGAGAGGGAGGAAAGAGATAAGGGATGAAAAAAAAAAGGAATTGCGATGTGTTATGTACATGTACCAACTACAAACATGCACTAATAAACAGAAAAAAGCAATCAGTCATATCGAATTAAGGGTCCAGTCTATCCACTGTGGACTTATTTTAAGTAACTATATCTGCAATAATCTTATTCCCATTTTGAAGTGGTGGTAGTTAGAACTTCAACCTATCCTTATGAGGGACACAACTCAATCCATAACACTGATTAACTGCTGTATAGATAGCAAAACCGAGTCACAAAAACACTCAAAAGTACCCATGGCTTCCACTCTCCAAATTCCATGTAGCACTGGATTTGGGACCCTTCCTTGTCTCTCCCTTTAAGAACTGATGGTACCTTCCCACCTTGTTTAATGCCTTGGATTGGTTTGTTTTTGTTTTGTTTTGTTTTGTTTCTTGGAATTGCTGGGGATTAAACCCAGGACCTTCACACCGATCCTTTTATTTTTTATTTATTTATTTTTTTTTGACACAGAGTCTTGCTCAGTCATAAGTCACCCAGGATAACCTCCAACTTCCAATTCTCTTGCTTCCATCTCCCAGAGTGCTGGGATTACAAGTGTGACCCACAGTGCCTTCCTTGAATGTCTAACCCGTTCTCTGTGCTGACTTCAATATCTGACCTCTCGCTCTCTGGGGTCTGTGCCCCCAGTATAGGTTCCGGCAGGCAGTCTCCGTGTCTCTGAACACTGCGGGATAAGGACATTGACCGTGGAGGGCACTTGTGCTTTGATTCAGAAGACTCGGTCAGAATGAGTCCCTTGGAGAATATGTAGGCTGGTAGAAAGTTAATATAGATGGTATTCATCAGTGAAAGAGTTTACTGTGGAAAATCTTCTTGCAAGAGCAGGCAAGTCATGGCACTATTATTTTAAATAATGCAAAACAAAACTAACATTCGTGACAGTACTTTTTCTTTTTCTTTTCTTTTTTTTTTTGGAATACCACAGGGCAAGTATGAGCTAGTGAAACCTTTGGACCATTCTTGGCTTGAAACCTTTCCAGGCTCTAGGGATTTCCTCATGTTTCTCTGGGATTGTAAAACATGCAGGTGATTCAGAGCTTTCTTCAGCGGATTGAGGCCTCGAAAACCAAACCTTCAGGGCAAGCAAACTTTCCCTCAGTCTTCTTAGGACTCCTTTTTCTTTACTCAATGCTGGCTGAAGGCATTTCATGTATTAACTAGCAAAATATTTATCTTTGCAGTTTAATTCAACTGCAAAATACATATGTAAAGGATACATATATATATATATAGAGAGAATGTCTAATGTTGAATGAAGTTAACTGTTACATTTCGACGTGCTCAGCACTCTAAAATGTCTTGTTGCATTTATATTCTGAAAATGTCAACTATATAAAGGGAGAGAGGTCTTGGATTGATAATTAATTGAATTCTTACAATTCAGGGAAATAGCAATTTTGAGATCTGAAGGAACTGCAAAAAAGTAGTTTTCCACAGCATTTCCTTTTACCTCTAAACTTTATCAAATTTCAAAACTAGGGTCAGGTGTCATGGTCACTTCGGTCATTCTTGCCTGTTATAATACAATTGGTTAAGTTTGGTCCCTCGGTTCTACCATAGCCCTCATGCATCATTTTGGGTTACAAAGAAAAACAGAAAGCTGGGAGCCCCAGGTACTTGGGAGACTGAGGCAGGAAGAATGCTTGAGTCCAAGCGGTGTATAGAGGGGGCAAGGAGGGAGAAATATAAAGAAGAAAGAAGAAGGGAGGAGGAGGAGGAGGAGGGGGGAGGAGGAAGACAGGAAAGAGGAGGGGGGGGAAAGAGTACGGTCTTCCTTTACTACTCAGACTGAGATTGTTATAAGCAGAGGCCAACTCAGTTCAAAAGTAGGTACACTCCTGATGTGCTAATGCTGTTTTCCAGGGACTAGGGGAGAGAGAAAACAGGGGGGATGTTTAGTGGGTATAGAGTTTTGGTTTTATGATATGAAAACATTCTGGAGATCTAACTCATAACAATGTAAATGTACTTAACACTACTAAACTGTACATTTAAAATGGTAAGGATGGTAGAATTTGTTATATATTCTTTCTTTTGTTGTTGTTATATATTCTTTTACCAGAACTAAAAATTTAAAAATTGCATCGAGTGCGCAGTTCAGTGATAGAATCCTGTGTAGTAAGTGCAAAGCTCTGGGTTCCACCCCCAGGATCACACTAATTAATTAAAATTAATTTTAGAAAAGTAGATAAGCTTCTGTGATTGAGCAGGACTCCCAATGTCTGAGCCATCCAAAAGCTGCTCCTGAGCTGCCCACTTTAGCACCTAACCAACTCCTAGCCCCCTAACTAAAGTTATCCTTTCAAGTGAAAGTTTTCCTAGATCAGTTCCCCATATCGAGTGCATACAGACTTGCAGAGGGAGAAGTGACAGGGTGCTATTAACATGAACTAATTCATTAAAAAATATGTAGCTGAAAATTAGGACATGAAACTAGGTAGTAGACCTGGAAGGAAGGAACCTAGGCAATTTGGGAACAAAATATACCCTACGAGTACAGGCACAGAAAGGATGAGTGAGGTACTGTATGAGTGAGGTGGGAATCCCTAGAATAGGAAAAAAAGGTCATTGATCTGAATGCTGAGAGAGCTCGGGAGTGTGCCTAATGTATGATTTATCTGCTGCACAACCAATCCACATTGACAACAGACCAAAACTAAGAATATGTCCGCTGGCAGCATCAAGGAGTACCCAAGACCGGAAAAGCAGATGCCAAGGTTACAGAAAGAAAGCTAAGTGCACAAGCAGATCCTGTGTGGTGAAGATCCCAGAAGTAGATAGTCACGACAAAGCTGAAAGTTGAGAATCAGGTCAAGATATTAAAGGGTGACGGAGCAAGATGGTAACCATAATAAGATGCACAGACAGGAAGTGAAGGTTTAGGAATGTGGAAGCTGGAACAGATAGCAGTTCTGGAACATGATTACACAGAACTGACTTGAAACTCTGGCAAACAGATTAGAAGTCTTGTCAAAGATTAGAACAGAGGCAAGAAATCTTGACAATAGGCAAAAAAGGACAAATAAGAGATTGCTGCTGATCCAGTTGTCTGAGATATGGAGCTTAATATCATTCCTGTTGAGGCAAGAACCAATCCCAGAAAACCTTATCCAAGCCTTTAAGAGACAATTGCTTTTTTAGATACCCTGGCCAAGATATGAGTATGTGGGGAAGGCAAAGTGTAGTTTTGGGCATCAAGAGTCTAATACTGTGATGCTTGAGGGAACGTGGCAAGGGAGGTGATTTTTAAAGCACAGACTTTTATTATGTACCTTGCACTGATTCATGACTTCTTAGGCTTTAACATTGTTCAATTGCTGTTCCTAGTAAACATGCTCCCCTCTATTTTTGCTGGCCTTTCCCACTTATTAAACATTTTCTACCAGTGTCTGCATATACCAAAACAGAGATTGTATATACGCTCATGCCCATCTCGTACACCCTAAGAGAAGTGTTTTGTAACTCTTCATTAAGAATTTGGTAATTGCCATATATAGTTTTTAAAGAATTGTAGAATACTGTACAAATGTGCAAGAGTGATTCAACAAGTATTACTTTCAAACAAAGTTTACTTAAATTGGATATTGAATTTTAAAGATAGTAGGATGTAAGTGAAGTGACCTGTCAGACTGGATTGTTTAGACCCTGTGTTCAGTCAGCACTATCCAAGTCATAGTGCTCCTAGTCAAAAAGACTGAAGGAGCCCTAAGTCAGTAGATCTGCTGTCTCAACCAAACCAACTAGGGCACTAGTCTGTATTGCATCCCTCCCAATGTCCAGTGAGAGCTAGACAAAGTGTAGGATCAATTGTAATGGAACCATAACCGAGCACAATTTTCCCTTGGCTATAGCGCAAAAAGCCAGAGAGCTTTCAGGCTTTTTGGATGTCCTGGAGGATACCATGAACCAAAGTCAGGACAGCAGATACAATTACAAGGGTGGCATTCCATGGGTTAAAGAGAATGTAGGAGGTAAAGCCTGGATTCAGAGTAAGAGCAAAAATAGAATCAATAAAAACAATAAGCACAACAAAAACTGAAAATCAAAGGATAGCCGGGTAAATGAAATCAAACATGAAGAAATTCTAGAAATAAAGTGAGTGCAGAAGCCTCTCCCTTTTGTAAGCCAGTCACTGTATGGGCTTAAGTGAGTTGGTATACAAAGATTACATAAAGTGGTTTGAGTACAGGAAGAGTCTGGTTTCTGCATGCTCATATTTTGATCACTGTACTCTCACCTTATTTCTTTTAACTTAGTGTTCACCTTGCTTCGTTGTTCCTGCATATTTGCTTTGACAGCCTCAGAATCCTCATCTCTCTTGACCCTGCATGGTTTCTGCTTGAACTTCAATCTCCTCTACTTGTTTCTGGGTACATATACACATCCTAGTGCTTTGGGGATAGCCAAATGCTTCCCCAAATGAGCTCTTTCAGACCACTGCCCCTAGTGAGAGCTTCTGTTGCCAATTAATGTGTTTATCTATTGCCCAACATTAGACCTTAGCAATGTGCTACACACCAGTCCAGATGGCCTCTCTTCCTCCCTTTGCATAATAAATACTTATTGAAATTACCTTTCTGGAAACTTTCCAGATTTCCTGCTCTGATCCAGTTTGTCTGGCTCTCCCTGGTGAGCTTCTAGGGTTGCCAGGTGTCTGGTTTAGATAAAAACTGCCAAGTATTTGAACTACTTGTCCACTAATAAATACTAGACGTGTGATTGTTCCCTTTTTTCCAGTTAAATAAATTGTATTACCTTAGAGCAGAATTTTGTAGACATACACAGTGCAATCTAGTGAAAGGTAGAAATTGTCTTCATTACATTTTTTATATCATGTGTCTTCAAAATTAGGGCTTGAGATACTAATCCAGTGTATCCAGATTTTCGCAGATACTATTTAACACGAACTAGTCTATTCTTCCTCCAACACCTTAAAGTATGAGAGAATGTAGAGCAGAAATGTTAGCTTATCTGTTAGACAACACATTTAATTATAGGAATACCATTATTGTAAACAAAGGTATGTTGAGCATCTGTTTTAATAATTTGAGAACAGCTTTAAAATAGGATATAGATGAGTAATATGAACATAGTTAAGAAGGTGAAATAGAAGACTTCTGCTTCTCAGATGATGTAGTAAATGTACTTTTCGCTATTCCTCCCACTAGTACAGCTAAAAAGCTTAGATAAAACAAATATACGTGGTCTCTCTAAAATATAGAGAAAGGAACAAAAAAGCTAGGACTTTGGGACCCGTGGAATGACACATGATGATTTACCTGGATTTTCTCTTTTGCCTCACACATCCCAAGATTGGAGCTCAAAAAGCTGGCAACCAAGAAACACTAACAGGTACAAGGGAAAAAGTTTGAACATTTAAATTGGTTCTCTTTAGCCAATAGACCTGAAAGGGGAAGCCCAGCAAGACAGAAAACTTTTAGGTGATATCTCTTTTACTCCAGTAGAACACCACAGAAAAAATTGTGATTTCCCCCAGTAGTGCCAGCAAAGGTTAATTGGCTATTGTACAGTTAGCCTCTTTACCATCCTGTAATGAGGTATCTCAGCATCCCCACCTTGGTGTTATCAGAAAAAGCCAAGAAAGCCAATGAACCCCACATTTCATCTCAATTAACCAGAAATGATTAATCTTCTTTTCCCTATCATGTCGGTGAAGACCATTGTGAGAGCTAACTGTGTCAATTTGAGTAAGAAATGCCCAACTAAATTGGATCAGCATAGTTCTGAGTGTGACTGAGGGGATTTACTGGAGATAGAAGACCCACCCTAGGGTGGTTTGTCACCTGAATGGTATAAAGGAGAAATGAAGGAGGAAGGATCACTTCTGTTTCTTTGGAGGAGCTCCAGTTTTCACGTTCACCTTGGATGTCATCTTCAGCCTTCCATCACAGACTCTTCAGCCTCTTGATTTGGACTTGCATAGGACACTACAGTGAGCTACAGACCTTTCACTGCATCCTTTGGATAGCCAGCATGCAGACAGACCTTTTTCATTCTTCCACATCTGACTCTGTGGGCAGCCACTATAAGCCAATCTTGTAAATTCTTGTTTATTTGTATATCTTGCATTAAATCTTTCTCTAGTAAGCACTGACTGATACAACCATTGTGAGGAGCTAGGACTTCCCACAGTAACAAGGGGCCCTCGACTTCAGGTGTCAACCGAGAACAAGTGTGGAAACGGGACTGTGTTTCCACCTGACGGTAATGAGGAAGGTCCCGTCCTCTTCCAGAAAGGTGTCAAAGAAAGCTAGCTGAAACAGGAGATTCGAGTGAGATTCAGTATCTCTTCAAGTAATATGAAAATTCCCAGGTTTTGATAAGTCACTCATATCAAGAAACAGGATAATTTCAAAATGAATGTGAAAAGACAGCAGCTACCAATACTGAGATGAAAAGGATGTTAGGATGAGCTGACAAAATTTTTAAAGCAGTTATGATAAAAATGCTTCTATTCTAGATAACAAACACACTTGAAACAAAGAAAAAATAGAAAACCTCAGAAAATACAAGTCATAAAGTAGAATATAAGTCACATAGAAATTTGGGGACTTAAATTATGATAATAAAATGAAAAGACTTGGTAGATGGGTTCAACAATGAAATGAAAGGGAAGATTAATTAACACAGAACAAAAGAAACTACCCAACCTGAACGACAGAGAATAAATAGAGTGAAAAGAAAAACAACAGAAACTCAAGGACCCATGAACCTAAAATAAAAGATCTGAAATGTACGTCATCGGAGTCTCATAAAGACAGGAGAAAGTGAGCAAGGCTAAAAAAAATACTGAGACAAAGAGGAAACATGTCCAAATTTGTCAAGAAACACAAACTTACAGATCAGATTCAAGAAGATGAACAAACCACAATCAAGGTAAACTGGAATAAAATTTACACAAAGTCACACTATAATTAAACTTCCAAAAACTACAAACAAAGGAAGAAATCTTGAAAGCAGTTAGAAAGAAAAACACCTTGCCTATAGGGAAGAACAATTCTAATGACAGCTGATTTCAAATCAGAAACCTTGAAGGCCAGAAGGCACTGGTGCAATATTTTTCAATCTTTGAAAGAAAAGCATTTTAATCCAGAATCTTACACCCAGCAAAAGAAATATCCTGCAGGAATAAAAGGAATAAACACATTTTCAGATATGGGCAACCTAAGAGAATTTGTTGGTAGTAGACATAACACACACGAATGGCTAATAGATGTTCTCTAAACAGAAAGGAAATGATAGAAGAAAGAAGCTTGGCTTATCAGGAAAGAAGAAAAACACAGTAAGAATTTTTATACAGAAAAGTAATATGGATGAATACGGTAGGTTTTCTTTCTCTGCTTGAGTTTTCTGAATTATATTTGACAATTGAAACAAAAATTATTATGCTATATGATATGTGGTTCTAAATAAGTTAAATATATAAGATAATTACAAACAGGACAGTATGAAGGGACATTAAAGAAGGTAACCTTTAAACACTTCACCTGACTGGTAAAATAATGACAGCAATACAGAATGATAAGTTATGCACCTATAAGATCTCAAGTAATCACTAAAATACACACATGAAGAGATACATCATAAAACACTATAAATTAGTCAAAACAAGTTTGTAATAAATATTCATGCAATCTACAGGAAGACAGGAAAACAGATAGATGATAAACAAAGATAACAGGGCTCAAAAAGGGCACAACAGAGCCCAGCAGCTAAAGTGATAGCACCAAGAACTGAGAAATATAAACTTCCTTTTCCACTTCCAGATTGCAAGGCTCTGGTTGTTATGGAGGGAAAACAATGGGTGCTAGGCGAGATGATCAACACTGGAGGTGGTAGGCCTGGACGGGAAGTGAAGGATTAGGAAGTCATTGAATTGATATATTTAGCTTTGTCTACAATAAACCAGACTAATAAATGTGTAAGACATGTAACAACTGAAATATCAAGAAAATGGCCCATTATTTTCAGAACTTAAATTTATCAGGGAGCTGCAAAAACAACTTTATCAAAAAGTAGATGGAACTTGAACAAGCTTATTATTTAGGAATTCCTCTGTTTTATGGCTCTGGCCTGACTGAATTCAAGGAAAGGAGTTACAGATGCACGATAATAGAAACACCAGGAATAGATTTACGGAAGCTCTCAGACCAGAATGGTACTTCTGAAAAGTAAACTGTACTACAGCTAGGTATCTGAATGTTTGATGTACTGGAATATACACATAAAAGTGAATATGTTTGCAGTAATATAAAAGCAGCAAATCTACTTTGGGGTTATAAAAATCTAGATGAAGTTTATCTTACAGATTATGGACATTCCTCCATGAATTTTTGCAAAGAGAACCACAAACATTAAGAAAATCCTAGAAAAACCTGTAATGGAGAAAATAGAATCTGCCGGCTTAGATGTCAACAGGGAGTACCCTGTCTAGACAAAAAGATGCAAAAACCCTCAGCTACTCTATGCTGCGGTGACTGTGTGGGATATGTCCCTGGGAACAGAATTTGAAAGACCTGCGGCTAGCCAGACTGCTAACACAGATCTTCTGGGTGAGCTCTCTGAGTCAGTGCTTACACGGGCTTCCTCTAGAAGCTGCTTCTGGAGTGAAACCCAATGCTTCTGTAATTCTCCACTTGAATGGAGGTAGGTTTGGAGGGGAAGTGAGGATTAGGAAATCATTCCCACCAACCCCTGAAGTTTCCCAGACTTGCCCGCCATGGGATAAAAACAACTAAGTGAGAAAGTGAAAGGCCCAATTTTTGACATGTGCCTATGATGAAAACTCAAATTATCAAATGCTCAAGAAAGCTCTGAACCTAGGTGGAATGCCTTCAAGACCACAGCAAATTTCCCATTAAAGGAGAAAGTGTAAATGTACAAGTATATACTTCAAATAATCAAAATGTTGATTCATGAAAGGATACAACAAAGCAAATGAATAAGGTGCAAAATAGATAAATAGAAAAAATCCACAATAAGAGAAGTGCTAAGTCCTATACAACCTGCACAAAAGTGTGAAAAGAGAAACTGATTGGTTGATGAATAATGAAGAAGCTCAGGAAAGTACAGGTGACAAAGTATTATGAGCCATTCCATATTACTAATATTCACCAATAAACATATTGTGAGTTTTAAGAATTTTTGAACAAAGTAAACAGTTTCCAATAAAAATCTAGCTGTACATAATTCCCAAGTTCATTTTATGAACCTCACCAAAATTCTACCTGTTCAAATGTATTCCACAAGTTCAGGTGTTTGTTTTGGTATACACACACTTCCATGAGTGCTGCAGGAATCACAGAATTAGAAAGTTCTCTAAGACTGGCCTAGCATTTTCCAATTTAGTCTTACCAAAGAGACACAGATGCAAATTATTATGGCTTCATCATACTCTTCTTTTTAATGTTAGTATATCAAATTTTACATTTTCTCAGAAAATATCAAAGAGCATCTGTTTAACCATCAGAGAAATAAAGAGAACAAAGAAGGAAAATGAAATGGCATGGTTTAAATTTAAAGTGTCTAATACACCAATTCAAATGTCGAGATTGGCAGAGTAGATTTAAAAATATGACCCAATGATGTGATTTCTAAAAATACACACTTTAAATATAAACTACATGGGCAGACTGAAAGTAAAGCAATGATAAAAGTTCTATCAAACAATCAAAGGAAAACAAGAGTTGCTATATTAGTATCAGATAATGTAGATTTCGGAGCAAGTGAAATGACCAGAAATATTGAGAAACATTATATAACGATTGTAGAGTCAGTTCCCTAAGAAAAGTAGCAATCCTAAATGTGCATGCAATAAGGAAGATCAAAATATATGAAACAAAAGCTTATAGAGTTTAAAAGAGAAATAAACAAAAGCACAGTTAGTGTAGGAAACTTCAGCATCCCTCTTTTAATAACTGATAAAGAACTAGATGGAAAATCAGCAAGGATGTAGAATTCAACATATCTAGGCATAGCGGTACACACCTGTATCCCAAATATTCAGGAGCCTGAGGAAGGAGTGTCACAAGTTCAAGGCCAACCTGGGCGATTTAGATCCTGCCTCAAAATAAAAAAAACAAAAAGAGCAAAAAGAGTTGGAGATATACCTCTGTGCAAGGCCCTGGGTTGAATCCCCAGTACCACAACATTTTTTTTAAAAAATAAAGAATTCAACACTATTCACCAAGAGGACCTAGTTAGCATTTATAAAACACTCCAAACAACAAAAACAGAATACACATTCTTTTCAAGCACCCACCAAAAGCTTAAGATTAAACTATATCCTAGATCATAAAGCAAACATCAGTAAATCTAAAAGAATTGAAACCATACAGAAAATATTCTCTAATCACAATGAAACAAAATAAAAATCAGAAAAATTTCAGAACACTTGGAAACTGAACAACACACCACTAAACATCTGTGAGTCAAAGTGGAATCCTTAAAGGAAATAAAAATATAGAGAATGGAATGAACCTCTTAAAGTACTGGGGATACAGGTCAGTGGTGGAGAGATTGCCAAGCATACACAAGGGCCTCAGTGTATCCCCAGCACTGAAAAAATATGCAGTGTAATTTCAGAAGTCACAGGAGGGGTATTTATAGCACTAAGTGCTTACTTTTGTAAAAAAAAGAAAAAAAAAAGCTCAAATCAATAATCTGAGTTCTAACCCAAAACAGCTAGAAAGGAAAGCAATATAAATGATAAACACAAAATAATCTGAAAGAAATAATAAGGTTATAAGGTAAAATCGATGAAATAAAACACAGAAAAACAAGAAAAGCAATGAAACAAAGACCTACTTCTTTGGGAGGATCAATTCAATTTACAAATTTTGAGCAACAGTGATCCAAAAAGGAGGGTGGGACCCACAAATTATTAATTCTGAAATGAAATAAAGGGTATCACAATAGACCTTGCAGACATGCGGGGATAATAATCAATACTACAAACAAATCTATACACATATATTTGACAACTTAGATTAAAAGGACCAATTTCTTTAACAACACTACCTATCATAACTCACCCAATATAAAATAGATTGTGTAAATAACAATACAAAAATTGAATTTGTAATTTAAAACTTCCCAAAATGTTGCTGAATTCACCAAAATCTACCAAGCATTAGAAAGAAGAAAACAATCTCTATGTATAGATGAGATGATTGTCAACATGGAAAATTCCAAGGAATCTACAAAATATTCTTAGAACTAACAAGTGAGTTTAGCAAGGCTACAGAATTAAGATAGACATGCAAACATCAACTGTGTACATATTTGTATATGTATGTATGCGTGTATATATGTTTATGTAATGTACATGCCTCTATGTATATGCATGGGTGTGTATATACAGTATATATTAGCAATGAACACATGAGACAAACATTAAAAATACAGTAACATTTAGAATTGCTCAAGGAAAAATAGAACTGATGTACATGCATAGGAGTTCAATTCCCAGCACCCTCCCCCAAAAAACAAAAAACAAACAAACATGCATGGGATCTGATTTCTATAAGATGAGATACATAATGTATCTATGGACTGAAGTCTCAATATTGTAAATATTCAGTTCACCCCAGGCTGATATATAGGTTTAATGAGCAAAAATCCCAGCAAAGAATTGGGGATGTAGCTCAGTGGTAGACTGAGTGCTTTGCATATACAAGGCCCTGGATTTGAGCCCCAGTACTGCAAAGCAAACAAACAAGAAAAGCCAGCCCATTAAGATATTTTTATAGATATAGACATGATTAATCTAAACTTTAGATGAAAAGACAAAGGAACTAGAATAGATAAAATAATTTTGAAAAAAAAAAACAAAGTATGAGGAATCCACCCACCCAATTTCAAGACTTGCCGAATAGCCACATTTACTATTTTCCTATTGCTGCTGGAACAAATTACCACAGTTAGTGATTTTAAACAACATGAATCTATTATGTTACAGTTGTGAAGGTCAGAGATCCTAAATCAACATTACTAGGCTGCAGTAAAGGTGTTGGCAAGGCTGTATTCTTTTTGGAGGTTCTTGGGAAGCATCAGTTTCCTCGCTTTTTGCAGCTTCTAGAGACCACACATATTCCTGGCTCGTGATCCCTGGGCCACAATGACATTACCTCTGTTTCCATTAACAAATCTAATTTTTTCTGACAACACAATAAATGCTTCCAAATCAATGCTTTCTTTAAAAGTAGTTATCTTGGAGGGCTACATGCTTAATCAGTTGATGCTCTTGCTTCCTAGAGTTCTCTCTTTGGGAATACCATTTAAGGCTAGTTTGCTAGTAACAAACTCAATTTACCTTGGTTTTTAAAATTCTCCATATCTCTATATTGCTTCTCAAATGACTATACTGAAGGAAATGCATGAAGTCTGCTTGAAAAGCTGTCATATGACTTTGTAAGTATCTCTATTTAATCTTTTGAATTCATTTTCAACCACTAAGCACAATGACTGCTTTAAAAGTCAACGTGCAAGAGCTGGGGATTTATCTCAGTGGTCAGAATGTCTGCCTCGTAAGCACAAGGCCCTGAGTTTGATCCCCAGCACCAAAAAAAAAAAAAAAAAAAAAAAAGGTCAGTGTGCAGTGACAAGAATATTCAGTGGAGAAAAACTTTTCAATAAACGGTGCTGGGACAATGGGACAGCCCACATGCAAAAGAATGCTCATACCTCAAAATACATCTTAAATGTAAGAGCTAAAACTACGAAAATTCCTAGAAGAAAACATAGGCATAAATCTTTGCCATCTGGATTAGGCTATCATTTTTTTGATATGGTAACTAAAGCACAGACAAAAGGAAAAATAGATAAATGGGATTTCATAAAAATTAAAAAATATGTATGCTTCAAGGGACATTACCAAGACAGCAAAAAGTTGACACACAGAATGGAAGTCTGCAAGTATTCCATTTGCAAGACTTGAAGATTTTTGTGACTTGTGACATTTGCAAGTCACATATCATAAATGACTTAGGTATAGTATATATAGCAAAGTCTTGGGACTCAATGATGAAAATATAAACAACTCAATTATAAATGGCAAAAGGATTTGAACAGACATATTTTCTTAAAAAGATACACAAATGTGGCCAATAAACACATTAAATGACGATTGACATCATGTGACCAGGGAAATTCACATCAAAAGTACAATGAGATACCACCTCATAGCCACTAAAATGCCATCAAAGACAGACCCCAAAGTCACACCTCCATGCCCCACCCAGACACCCAGAAGTGTGCTTTACTAATCCCCTAATTGGCTCCTAACCTAACAAGTTGACAATGAAGCTTAACCAAAACAGCAAGGCTGTACCACTTGTTCCACTGTAGATTAAAAAAAAAATTACAGATAAAAATCAGAATCAAGTTTTCCACTTGTAGGGGTTGGGGATTTAGCTCAGTGGTTAGAGTGCTTGCCTAGCAAGTCCAAGGCCCTGAGTTCGATCCCCGGCACAAAAGCAAACAAAACAAAACAAAAAAATTTTCCCACTTGTAGCTTTACCAAGTCAATGCCAAGCCTTGCCTTGCACTGCTGTGTGGCTGCATTTTCTTATCAAAGGTAAACACAAGGGCCTCATTGAGCTCTCTGTGTCAGTCATAACTAGGGAAAAAGTGTTTGATCCCATCTTGATTTATTCTTTTATGTCAAATGGTCAAGAAAAATGTTTGCTCACAGAGAAAGGATATTATGTAAACAATTAGCCCATTCCAAGATTATGCTATGTGCATATAGTATGGTGGAAAGCTTGAAAAGAGGACTGGAATTTGTAGCAGCTACTCACAATTTGTGAATTTGGGAAATAAGAATGGTCTCAATTGGCTTGCTTATTCAGAACACATGAAAGATGCATGATGCTCACTAATAAAATGAGGCCCCCAGCCCAGACCTGAATTCACAGCATACAAAGGATCAGACATCAGTGAAGAAGTAAATGCTAACACTGTGCTGAACCAAACAGAGTCTATCACGTGCTGAAACTATTGTGTTGCAGAGTCACACACAGTCTTGGAGTCATCAGCATGCCCACTGATTCTTCTGCATGGTACTGAGCACAGAGCGCTTAAGAAGAAACTTGGACAGTGCATTGTTGGAGAGGCGGGTAAGAGTCTGCTCAGATGCATTCAGGTGCACCAAATGAGTTTTCTTTCGAGCATGCTTTCTTTCTCTGATTATGTAAGCTCAACCATTGCTTTCTCGCTCATGATTTGGTCTCCTGAGGCTAAAGTCTGAAGCATCCAAGGGGAACAATAATCCCGATGCCTTTAACTGACCACCCTTCAGTGACAGTAGGTATATTTAGTATCCAAATATCTTCATGATTTGCTGTTGGCTCGGTGTTGTCATCTGCTTTCGAAGGCAGTGTTGATATTAAAAGGTGATGAAGATTGAAATCGTACCACCCATCAGTCTTCAGAAGGCATTTAGGTTTCATAATTGACCCAATATACAGGGTGTGGAGCATTTTGAAGAAGGTTTTGGAGGATCTAGTGTTGCTTCAAAGAGTCAGCTGCCCACGAGAACAGGTGTCTGACATCCTCATCTTATTTGTGGCTTCCTCAACTTGCCCAGTGCTCCCCTTCGTGACTCATTTCCTGTAGCCTTGGGGCCTAATATTAATTTTAGCTCTATCTGATGCTTGACAGTTTTCTTCCAAAAAGGGCTTTACGCTAGCCTGGATTATAATTCACATTTGCCTCTTAGATTACTTTGCTCTCTTCCTGCTCCAGATAAACACTCAACCAGCTTCAGAAACAAAAGCAAAACAAAGCTGAAGTGAGGAGAAATGTGGAGAAAGACATGTCAGGTCATATGGAGCCTTGGGCTGCCCAGGCAAGTGACACAGATCTAGGCGCCACAGCTGCAGCAGCAGCACTCACAGAGACTGCACCTCCAGTTCAGACTCCACTGCAAATTGCGGCATAAATACGGGGCAGAGAAGCATGGGCCAACAAGAGAGAATGATGAGATGGAAGAAATGTCTAGGTTTAGCTCATGTCCAAGTGCAAAGGCTGGTAGCCCATGCCCAGATATGGTTCGTGTTCATGCTGTATTAGAGGAGGCTTCATCTGCTGCTGATGGTGGGGGAGCAGAGGAAAGAAAAACAGCCATAAAGGGGTGAATAGAAAAAAAAGTAAGATTGTGCATCTTTCTCGGCCTCTGACATTATAGACTCTGGGATCCTTTGCAGCCCCATTTCTGAATCAAACTTATGTTACAGGGGCTTTGCCAGCTGCTAATGTGGGACAGGGAAGCAAGGAGCCGAGGGAGAGTGGTGAGAAGGAAAAGAGATCAGTTCTTGCTCAGCCTTGGAAGGCACTGGCCTGCGCCTTGCTGTTGGAAGCAAGTCCAGTACAGCCCTCTCTTGAGGGGCCCTCTGTGGCAGTCACTGGGAAGTAAAAATCTGGCAGAGAAGCATTTAGAAAGGGAGAAATACCAAAAAGAAAAAGATTGTGACTGGTCCCTGGCCTGTGGCAGTACAGACTTGAGCTTCGTTCACAGGCCTATTTCTAGTACAGACCATCTTTACAGGGTCTTCATTAGTTGCTGTTGAGGAGATCAGCATGCGGACTGAAAGCAGAGGTCAGAGTGGTCAGGAAGATAATATGTCAATTCTTACTTTGTCTCAGGACACATAGGCTCATGCTCCCAGCTCGGCTGCAGCTCTGGGGCAGGCTTCACTGGAAGCGGTGTCCCTTGCTGCCAATAGTGACAGGAAGGTAGGGAAGAAAAGCAGATGTAAAAGGAGGACAAACATATCCTGGCTTGTCCTTGGCCTCTGACAGTGCAAGCTTGGGTATCACTCACAGCAGCAGATCCAGTTCAGAATCTTCTTCAGGGAAAGCCCCCAGGGCAGGAAACCTGGCCTCAACTGGAGAATGGGGCCGAGGCCCCCAGCTTAGCAGCAGCTCATCCTCAGACTCCATCTGAGGGGGCTTGGGAGGAAGACCAAGGGCGGGGATGAGAAATAATTACAAAGCAATGTAGGACTAATGCCGGCATCCTGTCAGGGTTGGGGAAATGCAGAGAGAGGCCAGGGGATCAAGATTTTTGGGCTTGTCCTGTGTTGAATTCTGCCAGGCAAGTTGACTGCTCCAATTGTGAGGTGCTCTGCTCACAAGAGCAGACAGAGGCTTTGACCTTGACCAATGCTCGCCCTGCATCTGTAGTCTGGCAAGAAGAATGAAAGAAACAGAAAGAAAGGACTGAGTTTCAGACAGTCCGGATGGGGAACTTGGGAGGCTTTTAAAATATGGAAAGCAAAAGAAAGAGAACTAAGGAGCACTCTGGGTCCCAGAAGTGTAACTGTTCACATTTGATTAAGAGACGGAAGTGTCAGGAATGCTACTCTGAGGAAAGAGAGGTTCACTACACCAACAGTAAATTCTCCCTTATTTTATGGTAATATCACAGTTATTCTCTTGAAGGGCAACTTCTCTAATTAAGTTTCAAGTTTATTAGCAGATATAAAGAAGCAAACACACTTTTCTTCTGTTCTGTCTCATAAGTTTTCTAACAGTATTGGGAAAGATGTGCTGTTTATGCGTGATAAATAGGATTATGGGTCTAGATTATAAAACGATTGAATGTGTATTGGATCCTGAGGGCATTGTTCTTTTTTATTTTTTTAATTTAATTTTATTTTAATGGTACATTTTAGATGTACACAGTGATAACATTCATCATAGGGGATTTGTACCTGTACATGACATATCTTGTTGCTTTGTTTTTTTTTTTTTTTTTTTAATCTTTTTGAGGGCATTGTTCCTGAGTAGAAAATGTTATTGTGAATTTTATGTTAGAGTGTCAGCTGCCTTAATGATAGCACTTGCTTCTGGCACTGGCCACTTTAGTTGTTAGGAGTGCAGTCTCTACAACCACAAGGCGTAGGCTGAAAGCTGAGATTTGCCACTCCCTGCTTGTATTCTTCTGAGCAAGTTGCCCACCTCTCCCGGGTCCAAGTTTCTCTTTGTCTCTCCCAGGATTAAAAACAGCACCTGCCAGTTGAATTCTGTGAGCTTGAATGAATGGATACATGTGAAGCACTAAGAAGAGTACTTGGCATGTGAGAAGCCCTCAAACAATGTCTCATACTATGATTTAATTTAAAGCACCAAGTTTCATGGAAGGGGTGGCACTGTGGTATGGTGTGTCCTAAAAGTTACGTCAGTGGCAATGCATACACAAGATGGAATATGATGCCTCCATTTAAATTATGTTAACAAAATTCTTAAGGGCGTGGAACAATGCTTCTTAAGGGAAAAGAGGAGGCAAAATACGTGGGTAGCTATCATCCAGAGGTAGTAGGTCCTAAACATGTCAAGAAAATGTTCAGTAAGAAAGGCTTGGAGAAATACATGCTGCTGTGCTTATATTGGTCCCTGCTGGGTGGTGAGATTATACATGAGTAATGTGTAACCCTTGGCATACCCCTTGGACCTCTTTGTGTAGCTTCTGCATGTCTAATTACCATGTAACACTGTATAACCAGCAAATAATCTAGATGAATTTGTGAGGGAAACAAGACGACTTCATGATGTGAACATATTGCAGGAGAGTTCCCAAGGCTGGAGTGCCAAGCAGACCAGGCCTTTCTGGATGAGGATCCCTAGGCCGGCAGCTGTTGGAAAAGAAGTCCAGACTGGGACCAAAAGGGAGCACGACAACTATGCTGGGAAGGACAGCAGAGACTTCAGATTTTTCCAACAACGTTTGAGAACAAGCAAAAGGAAATGGCCTCGCTGTGCGAGAACCAATCGCTGTCCGCTTTTGCAGGAACAGCGGCTCTGGGCATATTACCCCTTCCGTCGGCTGTCTGTGAAGCTCGGCCGATGTATTTCGGCATACCTTTGGACGAAAAAGTGTTTTGGCCTTTTGTACAGTCTGGCTTTGGGTCAATATAGTTAAAATTTTGCCCTGACGTGTTCCCTGGCAACACTGAAGGACTAGATAATCGTGGGCTGGCCTCGAAGAGGGCGCAAGGGCCCCTTGTGTGGGTCCCAGCTGCTCTAGCCGGGGTTTTGAGGAATTATGGAGAACCACCTACAAAACGTGCAGGCAGGACTTTTCTGAGGCCCACTCATCTGCTCTGAGGAGCACACCTACGTCCAATCTCCCTCAAAGGAAGCAGTAGTACCCCTAATTGGCCGGTGCCTTACTGTTAAAACCAGGATTTAACTAGAAGAGGGACTGGGTGGATGCAGGAGCTGGAGAGTGGCCACATGGCCTCATCCCTCATCCCTCATTCCAGACTTAGTGAGGGGACTCTTAGATACGCATCTTATTTATTTATTTATTTATTTAATTTTGGTGCTGGTGATTGAACTCAAGGCCTTCTCCTTGCTAGGCAAGCGCTCTACCACTGAGCTAAATCCCCAGCCCTTGATATGCATCTTGGTTAGAATATGGAGAGCAAAAGACTTGCAGTTCAGTTGGGGGGATGTTTCCTTTCTCCCTGGTGAATTCTCTCCACAGCTATCTCCCACATCGGTGGGAAATTTGCTGTAGGAACGCTAAGCAGAGTAAGTACAGGATCAGGGAAAGGAGAGACAGACTGACTGCCCAGTTCTTGGTCTAGTCTGAATTTGAGGCTAACATAGAGGACAGAGGTCTGAGGTCTTCACTGTCCGCCATAGCCAAGGTAAGAGAGGCAAACTGGTAGAAGCCTGTAAGTGTGAGTAAAGACTACATTTATCTAACATATTTCTTATGTCACCTTTGTCATGGGAGCCTTTGAGTACGATGCCAGGCAGCTGACAGGAGGCTTGGTACAGTGTCCCGGAAGGAACCCACAAGTCGAAGAAGTGTGACTTGCCTTGGTGCCTGCCCTTTTACCACCATATCTTACACTTAAAAGAGTTAGGAGAAGAGAGAAAAGTGACCTGAGTAGCTCCCCAGTGAACTGTTCTTCACTTACAAAGGCAACACGATGCAATAAATGGCCATGGGCTCAGCCTTTAAGCTGAACTTTCCATCTCAAGATACTGTTTCTTCTTATTTCGAATGTAAATCCTTCTACCTTAATAATACCTTACACTTGAAGCCCTGTGTATCACTACTCCCCAACAGGAGTCTGCTTTGAGCAAGCTGCTCACTCTAGTGTCACCCAAATATACCTGGAAAATTGCCATTGTGGGGATTTTCTCAAATTCTCCCCTGTGCTGGCCTTTCTCTCTTAGTCCTGAACACAAAGTCCCGCTGGGCCCTCCCCGCAGCCTGAGGATTTGCTTTCATTGCTTCATCTGGGTCTTTCTTTTCACCTGAATCAAAGCTGTTTATCATTTCAGGGACACAGTGAAGTTTTGTGACAGGAAGTATTCCTGCAGGATATATATTGTTCTAAAACTGAGTCAGCCACTTGGGGACCTCTTCCTGTATACATGGGGTGGGCTGGGTGCCCAAAGGGTCATACTTTAAACTCACAGCTAGGTAAAGAAATTACTGAACATTGTTCATTTCCTACAGTAAAGTGAACAGGCCCTGGGGGAGGGGGTGAAACACCTTATCGTGGGATCAGCCTTCAATAACGATCCTGCAGCACACAGAATTTATACAGTCTTTAACTTCCAAAGAGTTCACCATGCTCCTTAATATCAAAGCTTGTTGTCCTTAGTATAGGACTATGACAACAGTGACCGCTGACAGTAGGAGCTGGAGTACGAAGGAGGCTCAGATTTTCTTCCAGCAGCGGGGATCAGGCTGCACTCAGTCTTTTATTTATTTATTTATTTATTTATTTATTTATTTATTTATTGGTGCCAGGCATCAAACTCAGGGCCTTGTACTTGCTGGGCAATGCACTCAGTCTTTTAATCTCTTACATAGACTCCTCGGGATCAAAAGCAGCCATTTCCCAGCTAAGGTTAAGCCACAGAAAGGAGCAAAGCTAATTAACTCACAAGGTTCATTCCCTTAGCCCTGCGCCACAGCCATCTCAATCACCCACCTCAGCTAAGCGGCCCTCAATGTTTTAGTATCTAAAAGCTTTTATATTCTTTGATTCCTCACATGATTCAAGGGGTACAGATGCTGGAATCTATCTGAATTCAAACCTAACTCTTCTTTGCTAACTTTGGCAAATTACTTAATCCTCCGAGGCCTCTACTTTTTCATCTGTAAAATGGGAATAATAACAGTACCTACCTCTTAAATGTGTTGTGAGAATTAAAAGAAGTAATATGTGTCACGTGCTTACAGCAATACCTGGCAAGTATTTATGGACGTGGTTAATATTGGTTCTTCTACCGCTCCCTCTCCCCCAGTGAGAACACCAAGAGCTAGGGTGTCTTCCCTGCAGGCTTTGGTCTGTCTTGTAAGTGGCGTCAACTTCTTCCCGATCTTCACAGAGTTACCAGCCCGAGTTCATTGCCAGCCATGTAATGCCCACACCCAGCCTCTCTAAACACTGTTTAACACGTGGTTTTTTTATGGAGCAGACACTGCTGTGGGTGGCTGTAAAGAAACATCAATAAATAAATAAATAAACGAATAAAATTGACCCTGGCCAGGTGTCTAGTTACTTTTCTCTCATTGCTGAGACAAAATACCCGACACCCAAAGTTCAAGGGGGAAAGTTTATTTAGTTCACAGTTTGTAGAGGTGTCAATCCATAATCAGCTGGCTCCAAGGCAGGGTGGCATGGCAGACAGGCAGAAGGCAGCAAGATAAGAGAGAGGGTAAGTGGGGGGGAGCAATAGACAAGCCTCTTTCAGTCCCTTATATTTTATCCAGGCTACCTGCCCTTAGGGTGGGTAGCACTCCCACCCTAATTTTAGCACCCTTAATCCTAGCATCATATCCTTCATCCCAGCAGAACTATGCCAAACCAGTCAGTGGGCTCATTTAATAATCACACACTCTAGATCCAGCCACCTCTGAAAAAGGTCCCACCTATGACCACATGAAGCTTTGGGGGGACATCTAGAAACAAGCCATAACACTGGGCCTGGTGGCACATGCCTGTAATCCCAGCACTTGGGAGGCTGAGGCAGGAGGATCACTGCAAATTTGAGGCCAGCCTGGGGAGCATAGTGAGTTTGAGGATGGCCTGGACTATATAGTGAGACCCTGACTCAAAAAACCCAAAATAAATAAATAAAATAAAATCCAGCCTGTTGTCCATCTGGGGAGGTGCACCAAGAGGAAGACAGGTTCCGAAACATACAGATCTTATCACAGTGCACGTAGTCTAAATTCACTGGGCTTGAGCAGATGCAGGCCTAGCTCCTAGAATATGCTTTTAGTCCAAAACTGGGAAAGCCAAAACAAAAGATCTGGAAGATGTTTTATAAGACGTTGCCAGAATTTTTTGAAAAATTTGATGGTTAAAAAAAAAAAAGAAAAAAAAAGAAAAAAAGAAACATTTGATGGTGGGGTTGTTTTCCAGACAAAGTGAGAAAGATGCATATCTATCTCAGAATTGTGACCCAGAATCGTGCTGGGTAGTGAGAGGGGGATATATATGATCTTATTTAAGCAGGGTACTGAGTCTTTTGAAGAGTTTCCACCCTAACAGAAAACTTGAAATCATTTTTTAAAATAATTTAATAAGAGAACAGTTATACGCAGTACCTAATATTGAAGTATAACAGCCAAATTCATAAACAGAAGATAAAACAGTGGCTACCAGGTGCTGGAGGAGGGAGCTTGGGAGCTACTGTTTCATGAATATGTTTCTGTTTAGAGTGATCAAGCTTTGGAGATGAGTAGTGGTGATGGTTATATGACAATGTGAATATACTTAATGCCATTGATTTTTATATCTAAAACTAGTTAAAGTGATAATTTTAATGTTACGTGTATTTCACCACAATTTTTAAAATATAAGGCTAGTTTGGGGGCTGGGGATTTAGCTCAGTGATTAGAGTGCTTGCCTTGCAAGCACAAGGGCCTGAGTTCCATCCTCGGCACCACAAAAAAAAAAAAAAAAAAAAAAAATTAAATAAATAAATAAATAAATAAATAAATAAAATAAGGCTAGTTTGAAAGATCCTTATAGGCTAATTTATACAGCCTAGCTTAAAGTAATTTCCAGCTATAATGAACTCAGGATAAGGAAAACTCAAGGAAGACTAGAGAAACAGAGAAAAGTTTTTCTGTTCTACTACATGTTCTACTACTGAGCTACATCCCCGGCCCCTGAGGGAGGTTTTACAGGAAAGGTAAATCGATGAACTGGCCTGAGATAAGGGGGTAAGAGGGAGTAGAACAGTATTTGGAAGCAGAGGCCTAGATCTAGTGATGAGCAGGGGAAGAGTGAGGAAAGAGGGGTGAGTGCTTCACAGAGCAGTGAGAACTAGAGTTGCTTGGGCGACACGGGGCTGAACACAGCAACTGGCAGATGCTTGAACTGGAAGTCTTAGGCACTAAGGATTTAGCGTAGTCTTAAAAGTTCTCTTTGGCTGTTGAAATCTGAGCAACATCTATAGTTCACTTAATTATATTGTGCCAGTAAATAATATACCGATCATATACTATAATTATGTAAGATGTCACCATTGGTGGGAATCTGGATGATGGGAACAAGGAAGCTCTCTGCATTATTTTTGCAACTTCTTGAGAGTCTATAATAATTTAATTTCAATATTAAAAGCATAGAAAATTGATTGATGAAAGGTTAACCTGCCATTTGTATGTATGATCATTTGAAAGGAGAAAAAATTGAGGAAGGATGAGAAAATGCTCCAAGCAGGTACTCCCTCACTTAAACCCTTAAATGATTCATTCACAACAGAGCTTGGCCATGGGTAAACAAAACTTTCATTTGCACTATTCAGTCACGGAAAATATTTGGAATTTATTCAATTTATGAGCCAAATACTGTGTCGCTGCATGAGAACGTTTGGTCTTAGGAGTTTGGAGGTGAGGATGCATTTAGAGACAGCCATCTAGAGGTAAGTCAGGGGGCTGGGGATTTAGCTCAGTGGTAGAGCACTTGCCTAGCAAGCACAAGGCCCCCAGTTTGATCCCCGGCACCCCCTCCCGCAAAAAAGCCCTGACTTTTTATAAAGGAACTGTGAGGAATTTCTTGTGCTCAGCTGTTGGACCAATAAACTGCAAATTATTTTCCAGGGAAACACCAGTAAAGGCCTGTACCCCACAAAGAGGGTGCTGGGCTTCATACACTCTTCTGCAGCAAGTGAGCATCTGGCTGTATGCTATGCCCATCCTGAGCAATGGAGTCTCAAGCCCACAGCAAAGCATCATCTGTTTACTCAACCAGGACCATTCTGCATCCAGAATACACACACACACACACACACACACACACACACACACACACACACACACACAAACTGAATGCCAGCAAGAAAATTTTCTCCTTTCCTTCCTTGTGTTTCTTTTTAGGGAACAGATGTTGGTTAGAGTAAACAATGAATGAAAAACAAGAGAGAGAGGGCATCCTTCCAATTCGTCTATCTTATCAGGTAGCTACTCCATCCTCCCTATGATAGATGATTGTGACTCTGGATGAGCCACTTAGAATAAATCCCACCAGCTGGCTTTGGCTGGTTGCCAGGAAACAGGCCAACAGGGGATGTGGGAGGATGAAGAGAAGGAACCAGAAGTTCTTTTCCCTCTTTTCTTCGTCTACTGGCCCTTCCTACAGTTTAAAGTTCATACTCTTCATTCCACTCAGTTTCTTGCTTCTGCATTTCTTTTAAGGGGACCGGGCTCCCAGGGCCAGTAGTTGAGTTTATTTTCTGCCTTGCACGGCAGCTGGCTGTTCTAATGCTTCCAAGATACTTCAATTATCTTGCTTAGTGCAGTTTGGGCTGCAGAATTAAAACAGCCGGTCTTGAATACACAGAGGGTTTATCACTTAATAACTGAACGGCTTGGTCATTAAGAAGTAGGAAAGAAACAGCCAAGTGATTGTTAATCCTGCAGTAAATGTAACAAGAAGCAGGCTGTTTGCTTCCTGTTGTATTCTTTAAGGTTTCCTTCTATGAACAGATCTCTTGTTTCTCCTCTCTGACCTCAGGGGTGAGAAGCACGGTTTGAGGAGAGGTAAGAGATCTGGCCAGATGAAGGGGAAGCAAAGGGACTGTTTCGGACTTCCCTGGGAGCAAACTGTGTATTTGATTTTTGCATATCCCCTCATCTTAGTGTCCTGTAAGGTTTATTCTGAAGGTATTTGCATGGTTTCCTTAGAACAGAATTTGCATTCACCCAGGCTGGTGGCTGGGTTCCATCTTTCCCACTGCTCCTGTGTAGCTCCAGTGAGAGGACAGAGCTGGTTTGCTGGGGGCATAAAAATCTTGAATGTCTTTTTTTTTTTTTTAACATATCAGATGGGTAATGTGCCAACATCGTAACAAGGATTATGGGAGGCACATATCATGCATAAGCATGAAAACCCAATCATTACGCTCATGAACTGAAGGATCTTGAATGTCTTCTTTCCAAGATCAGTTCCCATCCAGTCAGCGGCCTTGACCTGTCACAGTGCTCCTGCAGAACACAGCAAAATTTATCTCGGGGCCAAGCTGTATAGGGGGCAAAAACCTACCTTTTCCTTCCAAATGACATAGTGGAGGGGAGGGATGAAAGGTTTCACAAATCTTCTAAAGAGGTTTGTGAAAAGGGAAACTCCTTGAGCACCTCGTGGCAGTCGAGTGTGTGACCATGTCCTCCTTTCTTCTGTGACCACACTAGGTTACACAACCAGCCTTCTGGTAAACGAGGGCTGTGTTCGGCCCTTTGGGCCAGGAGATGAGAGTAGAACAGAAATGGATGGCTACTCTTCATATGACTCCAACGCTGAAAAGCAGCTTATGGCGTTCCTTTTGCTGGGCAAATTTGCCTTTTAACAAAGATGTCCTCTAAATCGTGAAGTCTTCAGACTCCAAAGGAATGAATGGCTGAAAGTATAATTAATTCCTGGGTACTGGGACACGTGGACAAAAAGCAGTTTCTGGATAAGTGGGTCACTCCCCTCAACACAATACCTCTCTATTGTCATTCATGCGAACTGCATACTCTGCCAACCCAGCTGTTCTAGTAGACATCCAGCTGCGCTCTCTCATAGCTGGGGTGGGCCCTTCCCCCATGCCCAATCTACAGTCAGGCTTTTTTTTCCATCTTTTTGCAATGTTATAATAAAGAAATTTTTAAAAAAGGATCATTGTTACTTATATACATTAACTATATTATCTATTTTATATGTGGTCCAAGACAATTCCTCTTCGCTTAAACAAATAAACAAACAAATAATGCAAAACCAAAAGGAGAGCGGCAAGTTGGACATGGTTGCCTGAGAACATCAAACGAGCTTACATTAGAATTGCCTGGAAATGGTCACTGTGTTCTCTGTTGCACATTGACCCACCCTCATGCTGTAGGCCCACAGTGGTGGCGAACCTGTGGCACACGTGCCGCAGCACTCTGTTTGTTATCACCGCAAGCTCTAAAAGGTTCGCCATCACTGTAGAGCATAGTTCTTTTCCTACTTTCACTTGGCCCAAACTTGCTCTTTGGAGACTGTTTCTTTTTCTACCTTTGCTACTGTTAAAAAAAAGAAAAAAAAAAAGAATTACCTGGGAAGCTTGTTAAAAATAGAAATTGCTACACATACCCTCAGAGCTTTCCATTCAGGTGATCTGCCCTGGGACCCAAAAATTTGCATTTCTAACGAGTCCCCAGGTGAAGCCAGTCTTGGGACCATAAATGTGAGACGGCTGTATAGTGCTTGTGAGCGAGAGCTCTGCAGCCAGATTGCGCGGGTTAGAAGCTGTGCTCTGACACTACACTTCAGGACCTTAAGCCAGTAGAGGTGGCTGATCAGTACAATTCCTTAACGATATGTAAGAAGGACAGATTAGCCGTGACCTTGGAAGGGTTCAACTAGTGACTTGAACTTTTGTGCCTCAGTTTCTTTGTTGACAAAAATGGGTCTAGTAACAAGACCTCTTTCATAGAATTGGCGTGAGGTGATTGAATAGAGCCTGGCCCCGTAATGAGCTGCATGTTCATTATCGTTATCCTCAAGCTCGAAGAACTGATGATCCATATTTTCCTTCTTTAAACATGAAGTGAGCTACAGACCCTTCAGGGCAGTGCACTCCTACGAGCATTCCTGCAATGTCTGACTGCTGGGAAGGGTTTAAAGCTGTCCTGTTTTGCCCCAGAGACGGACTGTCCCTGTTGAGAAGTTTGACTGAGTCAACAGTCAGTATTCTCTTTATCCTACCCTGCAGGCTCTTAGAGAGTTTCTAGACTGTTTTCCAAGAGAATGCACATCAGTGTATTCACAAAGCAGCCCAAAGTATTTGAATAATACATGGCACTATAAAGTCCATAGACAAAGCCTTGGTTGTTGGGAAAGAAAGACAGCTTAGTTGAAATAGACACGTGTAGACTTCCTTGTCTGAGGTGGGGGGTGAGTTTGTAGCAGGATACACACATTCCATCTGTCTGTCTGTCTGTCTGTCTCTCAGCTTGTTTTGTATTTTTTTTTTTCATTTATGCATCAGAAGGGATGTTGGCCATCTCCAAGGAATGGCAACTTTCTGCAGGATGAAAGGAATTCCTCTTCTCCCCTCTAGGAGGTACAGATAGGCAATTGAGTTTTGTCTACACTGAGCTTCTCCCCTGACCTCCAGGGAAGATAAACCTGTTTTCTTTTGCTATGAATTGGGCTCTAGTTTCAATAAGCCTTTGAGGCCCTTCCTGGTGGGCCCAGAAGGACTACTGCTGGTGTCAGTAAGAGAGAATTTAACCAGAGAATGTAGCGGGCTTAAAGGAGCAGCCACCACTCAGAGCCAGGGGATATTTGCCAACTGGCATTTGGTCCTATGCTGCTGGATGTTAAGACTTTTTTAAAAAATGAAAAAAAGAAAGAAGTCAAAATGCCAGCTTTTTACAGGAAATTTCCTGATTTTTATATATTGCCAAGCAATTGTAAATTTGCAGCCATTGTATGACCTGTGGGTAATAATGGAGAAAAAGAGGGCGGTAGGGTTTTTAGTGTGGAAGACACTAAAACAGGAGGGAAGTGGCAGCCAGGCAAGACAGGATGGGAGGTGGGAGAAAGAAGGAGGCAGGAGCACCAAGTATGGTCCTCAAGTAGACAGTGGGCACTGCTTAGGAGGGACGCAGTGAGTGGGCTCTGAAAAAGGCACTCGTGACACAGTAGATAAATGTTCAGGTTTCTTCTATAAAATACTGAGGCAGAGAAACCATAAAATGCCATAGTATTTGTTCATAACTTATGCACATCCTCCCATGTACTTTCTTACTGTAGTACTGGGGGCAAAACTCAGGGCCTCGTATCTGATAGGCGAGCACTACACCACTGAGCCACACAGCTCCTAGCACGATTCCATATACTTTGAATCATTTCCAGATGACTTACAATACTTAATACAATGAAAATAGTTTTGTACGTTACTGTTTAGCAAATGATGACAAGGAAGAGTCTATAGATGTTCACTAGGGACACAACTAACACAAATGCCTTACTATACTTTCAATCCATGGTCAGTTGAATCTGTAAATGTAGAAACTGAAGCTATGGAGGGCTGACAGTATTGCTTCGTTGAATTCCCACAATATCTCTGGGATGTTGGTATTATTATTATTATCGTTATTATTATTATTATCATCTATGTCTTCATTTCCCTGGCACCCCAGGCTTGCCCCAGTAGACTGTATGAAGCAGAGCTTTGATCTGTCCAGACGACACACTCTGCCGGACAACTCAGCACTGTAGGCAGAAGGCCTGGTTGGTAGTTACCATGGGATTCACGCAGCAACCTTGCTCCAACCCTAGGAAAGCTAGCACTTCCAGTGGAGTATCTAGAGGGGCCCCTAGGCCTGTTCTTTGGGGCAATGGACTGAGCGTATTCATCTGGAGTTGAGATGCTGGGCGTAGCTATGCCGGTACAGTTTTACCACTTGGCAGCTTGGGAACAAAGATGCAGAACCCTGAAGGAGCGACCTGCGAGACAGGTCAGCCTTGATGGGAGGGGGGCAGAGGTTTTCTATGCCCTGGAACTCTCACTGCAGGACAGAATTTGGAGGAGACTGGAGAAGGGCATGAAGATACCAGAGACCCAGAGCAGAGAAGTGGAAAGGGAGACTAGAAGGAAAGAAACACAAAGTTAGCCTGCTACAAAATTTTTCTAAGGCTCACTCTTGTATACAGGCCATTAGCCTGGCTGGGAAAGAGGCATAGAAGGAAGTGGGGTTAGGAAATTTAATTAGCCCAAATATTGGCCAAGGGCCCCTGGGTGCTTTGAACATTTTTCCATAGCCTTGCATGACAACAGTCACAGAAGCAGAAGAAGAGGTTGCGAATCTGGCCTAAGGTCTTGGTTTATCATTATCTAAATATATATTCACCACAGCTTACAAAACAGGGCTTTTAAAAGTTCTGAGTGCTGTACTTTCTGGTATTTTCTTAGGGAAATGAGCTTGTTGCTCCATCAAATTATGGGTTATTTATTGATGGAAAAAGTAAGTAGGAGGATCATTTCCCCATACTGCTTAGTAACTTTTATACACATTCGTAAGTCTTATTTACATGTTGGCTTAGGACTCACAGATACTAAATAGCAGGAAATTCTGGAAAAGTTTATGTATACATGTATATTATCTGAAAACTTTTTAGATAGAGACTTTTTCATGTCCACTTTGGAATGTTGAAGCTAAAGTTGGTGGGGTTTCCTCTCTCAACTACTAAATATGAATAGTTTGAACTCACTATTTAGTTGGTCATTTGACATTTATTGGGCACTGAATGCTGCCATCATTGTGACTAATAACAATAGCTATCATTTATTGAGCACTTATTATTTGCCAAACATTGGGCTAAGTAGATTATCTCACTTAACCCTGATAACCTCCCTACTCAGTTAGTGTTACTACTTCCATTTTACAGATAAGGACAGTGAGATTTAGAGAGGTTAAGTAACTTACTCAGAGGCGGAATTCATGCCCAGATCTCTCTGCCTCCAAAACTTGTAAACTGTAATAACCACCACCACAACAATGACAGCCACCAACTTTTATTGAATACTTAGCGGGTAATAAAGAACTTAGTGTTATATACACACATCATCTCATTTAGTCCTTGTAACAACTCTATGAGCTTAGCATTATTATTATTGCTGTTTTTGTTATTATTAGCCCTATTTTACATAGGAGGAAAACGAGACTCCAAAAGGTAAAGTAAATTTCCCAGGATCACACCACTGGTAAATGAAAGAAATGAGATTCGAAACAGGTCCCTCTGACATCAGAGGCCAACCCGGCAGGCCAGCTCCTCCAGAAAGCTTCCTGTAAGCCCTCTACATTGCTTTAGGTGTCCAGGCATTGGATTCACAACACAGCTTTCCTTCCTTCTCATGTTAGAAACATCATTATTATTGCTAGTATTACCATTTTTGATGTGCTAACATTATATATACGTTATCTCTAGTCCTTAGAAAGGCATGTTTAAAAGGCATTATCAACCTCATCATCCAGAAAATAGTTTCAAAGAAGTTAGGTCACTTGATCAAGATCACACAGCTTGTAGAGCTGGAGCTGGAATTCAAATCCAAGTCCGTACATCTCCACTGAGTCGGAGCCCGTACTTTTCACACCAACCAACATGCCTCTGTTCACTTTGTATTGAAATTATGTTTACGTGTCTATCTAACCTAATAGACCAAGAGTCAACATGCTTTTGGTAAAAGGCTAAATGGTAAACGTTTCAGGCTTTGTGCACTATATGGTCTGTGCTACAGACCTGCTGGTTGTGTCATGAAAGCAGCCATAGACAACACATAAACAAGTGAGTGTGGCAGGACTCCAGCAAGGGTTTCTCTGTGGATACCAAAGTCTGATTTTCATGCATCACATGCAATGGGCCAGCTACGGTCAGTAGGCCCCTGCCATAGATTCACAGCTCCTTGAGGATACAAGTTTGTCTCATTCATCATTTTCTTCAGGACTTAGCACAGTGCTCCTAGTTGGGGCCTGGTAAATATTTGCATGGAGGAAGTGTAAAATAATGTCACAGACTTCTGCAACAGCAGGACTCTAGGGCCAATTTTCTTTGGTTCAAACGCCAGCTGTGTCAATTTGTGTGTGACCTTAGGCAAGCCACCATGAGGTTACTCTTAGTTTCCTCATCTAAAAATGGGTCTTTAATGGGTTCCTAAAGCACTTAGAGCAGCGTGTGACTGACATTATTATTTTTTAATATTATTATTATTGAAATGCAATAAGCCGATCCCATATCTATCTTCAAGGAACTTGTCTTCTTACTAGCCAGCTTAATGAAAATGGTAGAAAGCAGAAAAGTGTAAAACCTTTTGCAAACCAGCATCTGGACAACAGTAGACTTTGATGTACAACCTTGTTTGTGAAATTTCCCTGCCCTCTTTTTGACCTGGACTTGGCAGCCATAAGAACTCTCTTTGGGCCTTCTAACAGGGGCACAAACTTAAAGCCATCAGCAGAATCAAAAGCACGTGTGGTTTGTTTCTTGCGCACAGTGGGGTTTAGGTTTGTTTTTGAGTGTAATGTGCTTAGGCCCAGCGCTCACACTCCACCTCACTGGAAGAACCGCTGCTCTCTGCTGTTTTCAACTCTATTTCTCTGCTTAGCCCTACAAGGCCTTGGAACACAAGGCCTCTGCCCTACGTCCTTAATCAGGGACCACCTGCCCTGGAAGAGCTCTTAATTCTTCTGTTTGTGCCTGTCATGCTGCAGGGCTGCTTACCCTTGACATTGGCTCTCCTGTTTCAGTGCCCTCTTACTATTCCTGAGCTTATGCTCTATACTTCGGCTGTGCCGAACTCCATTCAGTTCCTCAAGTGAATCATTCTGTCTCTCACCTCATGTAATTAAGACTTGCATCAGTCTTAGCTTAACATACCACTTCGTCCAGGAACCTTTTTTTGACACCTGGAGTAAACATTAAGCACGCCTTCTTGAACTCTCATGGGGCCTTGCGCTTCAGTGGCAGAAACTGGCTAGTTTCTCCCTAACTCCGTTTCCTTATTGGACAAAGATAAAGAGTTCCCAGCCTCTCTTGCCATTAGTTTGGCTTTTGGTCACTTTCAAATCCGGCCATAAATCTTACAGTGTGATACTTCATGATCTGTCTTTTTCTTGTTGACTCAAAGAATACAGGGGATCCACTGGAGGACCTTGAGTGGGTCTACGGGACAATGAAGCCACCCAGCAGAAAACCTGGATCCTGAGTCTTGGCTTGGATGACAGCTATCCAAAAGGGCTATTTGACCTACACTGGCCTGTGGCACAGTGATGAGTATAGTTTTCTTGTGGTAAACCACCAACATATGAGGGTTTCGTTTTGTCTTGTTTTGTTTTGTTACAGATGCTAGGATTATCTTGACTAATGTGTGTTCCTTAGTCGTAGTATTTAATAACACCGATTAGAATTGTCTATTTACTTGGCTCTACCAGTTAGTAGAATGTGTGCTCCACCAGAGCAGGGAGTTTTGTCAGGTTTATTTTCTTTTATGTATCCAGCATCTAGAACATTTGGTACTTATTAACTGCTCAATAACCATGCTGAAGCAATAAATTAATGAAATGAATGAACATTTTATTCCTTTTCGTGTGTGTGGGGGGGTACTGGAAATTGAACTCAGGGCTTTCACACTTAGCTATATCCCTAGCCTTTTTTTTTTTCTTTATTTTGAGACAAGTTCTAAGTCACTAAGTTTTCCAGGGTGGGCTCCAACTCAAGATTCGGCCTCAGCCCCCCAGAGTGCTGGAATTGCAGGCATGTGCCACAATGCCCAGCTCATTTTATTGTTTTTCAAATCCACTTAGAAAGAGTGAAAAGAGCCAAGGTATTCTGTGAGGGCCATGCTGCTCAATGCCTTGGAAACTGCCAATCCGCCAAGTGAAGACAGCTCTGGAAGTGGCCTTATGAGGCAAATCTCACCATGCCTAACATCTCTGTTAACCTCAGGCATTGCTGGTCTGCTCTACTGCCCCATCCAAACCTTTGCCAAGGTCACTGAAGACCTCCATATTGCCAAATTAGAGGTTTTTCTGGAACATGAAAAATTTATGAAATTAGTGAAAATAATTGAGAATAATAAGGGGAGAATGATACTTTGGAAAGCTATAGCATCAAATAGTAAATATGATATTTTAAACACATAGTTTTAACAACAGTGAAAGAAATAGATTGATCAGTATGACTGAATAGAAAACAGACAAATGGGGAAAAACCAGAACTCTGTATTAATGCCTGAGTGTAACTATTCACTTCCCAGTATTTTTCATCTCGTTGGAAGGAACCACCAGCAAGTTGTTGAAGCTAGAACCCAGCAAATCATTTTTGGTTCAGCTATCTCCCTCCCTTCAGTATCTAATCAGCAAGTTTTAGAGTTTTTAGCTACAAAAACACTGTGCATATGTCCACTTTTCTTTTTTACTGCCAATACTGTAGTCTAAACCACCATCGCTTTTGTCCATGATGCCGTAATAAACTCTGAACTGATGATCTAGGTTATACTTTTTCCTCTCCAATCTATTCTCCACACTTTAGCCAGAGTAATCTTTTAAAGGGACATTCCTCGCACTTTAAATAGAGTCCACGTTCCTTCCTATGGGCTATAAAACTCTATGTAATGTGGCCTCTGTCTACTTCTCCCACCTCCTCTCAAGCCACTTTCCTCCAGTTCTACCAGACATACTGTCCCTTTCAGGTCTGTGAATGAAGGAAGCCCTTCTCTGTCCAACGCCTCCACACATGCTGATTCTTCTGCCTGGAATTCACTTTCTTTTGCCTACTTGCTGCTCTTCGCCAGGTTAACTCCAGGCCCCAGGAACTAGGTCGGGGTGGGAGTTTCTTTGTGTCCTTGGGAGAGCTGCCACTTGGACTGGCATCTTGCTTTAACTGTGTCTGCCTACCTGGTCAGGAATTGCCCAGCATGCCCACACACAAAGCCAATTTCCTTTTCCTCCCCCACAAGGCAAATGATTCCTGCTCCTCTGGTGAGTCACCACCCAGTATGAACTACTGCAGGCCAGATCTTTGCGTCAGCAGCCCCAACAAGCTGTTTTCTTTAAACAAAAGGTGGGGAAACAAGTGGGAGGGCAGGAGTAGGGAACAGGAAAAAGTGAGCACACCACAAACCAAAGGGGGAGCTCTGGTCTTCCACTTCCTTCTGGCCTGGAGAGACTTTGATACAATCTTCCTCTTGCCACTCACTTTCATTTCTCTTGCTCTTTATATCATAGTTATTCTCTTGTAGATTTAGGAGTTTACATTCTGCTGTGGTGTTAGGCCCCAAAGGGGAGCCACCGCAAAAGGGGATTTAGGGCAGTGAGAATTCTCATGGACCTAAAGAGGCGCAGTCCAATTCTGTGATGTTGAAGATACTGTTGGAGCAGTGTCTAGACCGTTAACGTCCAAGACCAATGTACGGAATTCATGACACTTACCAGGACGGGGCAGGGCAGGAGAGGCTTCAACCCTGATAATAATAATAATGCTAAGAAATTATTATTGTTATCATTAATAGTATTATTGATAAAACACTGTTTTAAGACATATATATAGATAGATATAAAATGTGTTCAGTGTAATCCTCACAACATGATGAGATAGGCAGTATTATCCATGGCATATCACAGATGAAGAAAACAAGGGCTCTCGGATAATGCCCCAAAGTCTCTAAGCTAGTAAGATACAGAGCCCGAATTTGAGTATAGTGGTCTGGCAGTGGGGTCTCTGCCCTTCTCCACCATACTGCCTCTTGGAGACAGTATTAGTGCTTAGATATGAGTGGCCATTATCACCCTTGAGAGTCCTTTTATCGGTCCTTTCCTTCCATGGCAGACATTGCAACATGCAGCTCTCAGGAAGAGTAAGGTGTGAGATATTGTGTGATGCCATTCTTTCTGTGCTATGACTCTTACCTTTAGGCACATACTAAGCTTTGCTTAAAATTGGCAGAGTCTAATCTGGCAAAAATCTTGAAAGCTGGTACCATAACTTTCCAAAATTCCTTGAATGATAGTTTCAGGCTTCCTGTGTGATTCTTTGCATCTGTAGCATGGACTTATTGGTCCCATTATTCTCACTCATATAACAGGGTTGTGGGGAAAGTATATTTTTGGAGGATAATATGTGACTGTTGAGCTCAGGAAGGAGGTTTTTAGAGACAGCAAAGGAGGAAGTGACTCACAAATGAAAAATTTGAACTGATCAGAACATTCTGTTTTATGCATTTGACCACTGATATAGTAAGGAAAGCGGTTGCTAGCATCCTTATTTGAAAAAAAAAAAAGCTGCCTATGGTAACTATTATGCTTTTCACTGAAACAAAGTTACCATCAGAAATCCTCTGGGATTGACTCCCGGATAAAATTGCAACTATGTGTACCCAGAATCACACTGTAGATTCAGACTCTAATAGAAGGCCTTTGCTTTAACAGCACAATCCAGGAGATGTATTGAATATTCAATGACAGAACAGATCCTGGATCATAAGTCATTCTACTTGTAAAGAAACAATAATCATCGCAACACTGCCTCTCTAGGATGGAAAATGGATAACTGCTCCATACTCAAACAGCTGAAATATCATAGATTAAGCTGAAACAATTGCAAGCCAAGTGAACAGAAAAAAGTGCTATAGATGTGTCAAGTCATGACTTCAAAACACAGACCACAGTTGCTGGGGAAAATTACAATAGATGAAACGTGAGGTGTGCAACAGTTAGCAGTAGGCTCGCCCTTTCTACACAGGAGCATTGAGGACAAAGAGCTTCAAGCTAAAAGAAACTGTAGCTCAAAGCAAGACACTTAGAGCTGGAGGGTGAATGACAGGGTGGCAGGCATTGGTCTGCATCTATCATTATATACAGATACACATGAAAACTGAAGACCCATCAGTGATTACCATAAATAATATTAACAGTTAACAGGTAGCATAATACAATTATGAGTAAGTTAAACTGCTTACTGACCACCAACTATAGGCATTTCTAACTTCAACATAAGAAAGTAAAGACAGAAATGTTATAAAACTGGTTATGGTTTTTACTTTTTTCAAGAAAGACTTGTGACCACCTTTAAAGACAACAAAAGGAAATACAAAAGATGAGAACTAAGAATAGGAAACAAGTTTCTTTTGAAGATTTTGGGGAAATTAATATTGCTTTTTAAATGTAAATCCATCTAAAAATTTTGGCAAAAATTTTACAGGGTTAGTAAGCTAATTACCTGACCCCTGTCTCCTGTCTAATAAGAGGTTTGTACCTGTGGTTTTACAGGGCTCTTGAGTATATGCAGGACTCTCTGTTTAAGGTATGTTTATGGATGTGTGCACATTTTTCCATAGAGACGGATTATTCAACCTTCTTTATATTGGCTAAGTAATCTTGACATTAGTTGGTATTTTTTAACTTTAATCATGACATCCATGTAATTAAAATATATGTTTTTGGCCAGAATAGTGCCCATGTCAGAAATTAAAAAAACAGAAAATGTACATGTAATACTCTCTCAGTATAGAGCTGGTATTTGAATCTTGCAGCTTAGTAAGAATGATTTCTCTTTGTGTTTCTGTATCATCATGTCTGGTTGAGAAAGAAAGAAGATGAACCTACATCTAAAAATCACCACCTGTATTCTGGCACAATTATCTACTGACTGATTTTACAAACACCGACTGTCTACTATGTTTACATATATTATTTTGCTCCCTAAGTGCCACACAATAAATATTACTTCCCCCATTTTATGGATGAGGAAGTGAATATTCAGAGAGCTTCAGAGGGGTTAATGAATTGCCCAAGTTCAAACAGGAAATGTTAGGATGGGGTTTTGAATCCTGGCCTTGTCTGACTCAAAACATGAGTTGCTAGCCTTGATCCGATTCTACAAATGGAAAGATCAAGTCCTAAGAAGGCAAAATGGCAAACCTAGTGTTACAAGTCCTTAGTGAGGTGGTAGGAAGAAACCAGGGCTGCCTCAGGCTCCTGCTCTGTGTAATGCCATCCGGGGAGCTAACACCCAGCCTGCATCTGGGGCTCTTCCAAGCACCCTGGCACTGCTCAGATCGCTTTCTCCAGAACAGCCAAGCCTCTGTGTTCTTGTTTCCAACAGAACTGAAACTATTAGATTACAGTCTTCCCTGGGTGAAGTGACAAATGGCCTCCCCGATATGCCAGCCACTTTCCTGAACCCTCCAAGACAGACTTTCTTAACAGAGCAAACATCACAAAGGTCAGCTGTTTGTGACACGATTATTTTACTTCACATTCTGGCCTGCCATCAAGTTGCGACTGAGAAGTCTGGCTTTTGGCTAGCCATTCCTGGTTTGTAATTAATCAGTCTCTCGCCTCTAGATGCCCTGTGCAAACCTTGGAGAGTGTTTGATGTTGGTTTCTTAAATTAGGGTTGCTTTTGGTCCAAGTTATTCCTCCTTAAACTAGATCTGTTAAAGGTTATAGGCCTTGAGATCAAAGCACTAATAAGTATCACTATAAACTAGGCTTGCTCAGGCAGAGGATACAGGGGCAAATTCTTCTGCCCTTCCCCCAAGAATATAGGAACTTTGTGCTGCTTCAGAGATAAGAGGCTAATGTCGAAATATTTGATATGGCCTCACATACTCCTAGAGTCCCAATCACGTGCCCACACTCACACCATACTTCTACTGCGCTCACAGCAACAGCAGGAGCACTGACGCTGTTTTGTTCCTTATGTTCAGTGGCGGCCCTCAGCTTCCCAGTGTTAGTTTTCTGCTTGGGCAATTCCGTGGAGTCTCCTGTTTCTGTTCTCCTAATATGACTTCAGGAGAATATAAAAAGGAACTATTGCTTCTTTGCTCCTTAACGTGAAATGGACATGGTGGGAGCTGTTGAGCAAGACCTACAGGTAATCTATGCAGGGCCTTTTACCTCTAAAAGAATGACCTGGGGCTGCAGGAGGTTTCTAAGTCACCTGGCAAACACGCAAACAGGCAGCAGTAAGACATTTCCTGGGTTTAACATCTCATTGGTAACTTTGGAATGTTGGCCAGTTACAATTTTATTACCATTACGAGAGTGCCTCGTTTGTTTTACCATACCTTTTAGACTCTAAAGTTTCTCTGAATCAACGTACATTCATCCTTGGAAGCCCAGACAATCGGAATTCATCCCCTAAAATAAAGACCTTGAATAATCTAAAGCCACCCAGTTCTGGAAACCCATCCTAACATAAGGCTGAACTCTGGATATGTAACGATTCTTGCTTTTCTAATGGTAACAGGTGACTACTCCTCCACCCCGGTCCTCATGGTTGTGATCATTTGTCAGTTGCTTGACGAATCAATATGCACAACATTTGACCAGGCCCCGGCTTTTAAAATTACACGTTTGAATAACTTTACAGAAAAATGGAATCTGGGTTCTCATTTTTGAGAGCAGAAAGCCAAACAGTCTCTCAGCCTCTCCTTCTCCCAAGCTATGTTTGCTCCAGAGATGGCAGGTGGTAGGTGAGATTTAGATATATGTTAGAGATTCACGAGATTTCTTCAGCAACTCTAAGTGGCTGCACTTTGTGGTAACTGGAGTGCTACATTTCATTTTGGTAGCCACAGGAAGATTCCAATGGCTGTGAACAGTGTCAATGACCATTTTCTGGACTTGGTTCTTCCAACCAGCACACTCCTGTTCTGTATCTTCTAGGTAGATGTTCATTGTCTGCCGAATATAGGTCTGCAAACATGTTTGTTTTCTATTTTTTTATATTCTCTCTTCCTCTACTTGCTCATTCTCACATATAGGCTGGAATAGATAAATAGGATGATTTCTAGCATCTGCAGAGAAAACCCATCTCAACTTTCTATTCAGCTTGTGACTCAGAGAACATTCTGTGGCACTTACCCAGGCATCATGGGTAAATCTGCTTCGCAGAAGCCGTTTTTACTGAACTGCACAGTAAGTGAAGTAACTATTTTTAACTGAAAAAGGCAGGATTTTCCCAACCCAGAAATAGGAGAGTATTTTTATCTATGGCTTTGATAATACTACATCTTTTACTCATCAAAATAAAATAGTGATGTTTTTCTTCAGATAATTGCATATCTGAATACTAAATGAATTTTAAAATGTGAATCTAACATTCATATGTACTTACCAAATACCCTGGAGACATTTTACTAGAAAACATGAAGCTCAAAATTTCAATTCCCATTTACTCAGTTGATCGGCAGAATTTAGAGTTGAAAGCAAGGAGTTGGGACCACTTTAGAAAACTAGGGCAAAGTTCAAAAGACTTCTGGGTAAGGGTCCTTTAAGATGTTATTCTTTGGTCGTGCTGTGTGCTTTCATAAGCTCATTGTGCAATCCTCTAATTCAGGAGAGGTGACTGTTGGAGAAATGTCACAGGGAGGGGCCTTACTAAGTGTGTATGTGTGGGCATTCTACTTGGTATAGCAAGAGCAAGTTCCAGGAAGGAAAGATACCTTTACTCCAAAGAATTCCATTAAATGTAAGCTTAGACTTCAAGTTCAGAGGGAAAATCCTTGTACTACATGATGCTGCAAAGCATCCTGCACAGCCACTTTTGATTCGTGTGTGTGTGTGTGTGTGTGTGTGTGTGTGTGTGTGTGTAGAGTTGTCCTTTGAAGTTGTGCTCCATGTGCACATATGAAACACCTCACTTTCACCTTTACTTTCTCCATTCTCACTTCCCCCCTATACTTACCTCTAACTCTAATCAGACAATCCTCAGTGAATCAAACCTTGAGTCACTTTGGAAAGCAGTCAGTTAGGGGATCCTTAATGCAGTCTGTGGCTTGGACCAGTGAGTTCATTATCCCCCGAACCACCATGGATTCGCACTTGGTGCTAGGTCTTCTGATTCACATTTCTCAGGGTAACTCTCTAACCAGGAAAAATACTTATGGCACAAGTCACAGAAGCTCAGGCCCATTTGTCTGGCACAAAGGTACTGAAGAGTTTGGTATCTTCTTTATCATCAGGGTCCAGGAACAAGTCTCCTCTCTTTATCCAAAACAACTAGTAGCTGTGCCAGGGTATTTCCTCACTGGCATACTGCCCTAGTGAGCTGTGTGTCTGATATGCCTCTTCCCCAAAGAAAGTATGTTTATCCAAATGGAATGCGGTAAATGAACATAAAAGGAAGACTTGAAAGCCAAACACTATGAAAGGGTCTCATGGAACAGGGACAGGAAGAACTTAAAGGAAAAGGAGGCTTTCACTTCTAAAAAGCCAGCCTCAGTTTAGCTACTAATTTGAATGCATTCGTGAGTACATATTGATTTCATTTAACTCCCATGAGTAAAGCTTCTAGGCTTTTTGTCCTTTTTGCCCCCTTCATCCCCTCCATCCCACCAACTACCTGCTTTCTGCTGCTGGGCGGGAACTTCCAGAGCACAGGGGCAGAGCAGATACCCCATTAACCATCCCCTTGGGGACAGTTCGGGTCACTGCCCTTTCAGACTTTCCTAAGGTGGGGGCAGAGGAAAAGCTAGAGAAGGGTATAGAAAGAGATTAAGGGCGCAGGAAGGGGAAGGGTTGCCATATGGCATAGAGGAGGCATGATTTAAAAAGATTAGCTGCTCTGCAATCAGAAAGGCCAGTAGGAGGATGCATCAGAAACTGAAAATCACAAAAGAGCCTCAAGCTTGTAGAGTGAACAGTGAGTTCCCACAAGAGAAAGAAGGAAAGAATCTAAGTTTATGAGTTAAGTTTAGGACAAATCAAGGGAAGCCTGATTTCACACAGTGGGGAGGAAATTTAGAGAATCCATTATGCTCAGAAACAGTACTCTGGCACTCTAAGTCATGTCTCCCAAAAGTCACAGAAAGATTCACTATTTAAAAGCCCACAATGGATTATTAAAGGAAAGAAAGCTGACAATCAAGAAGCCAACCTCAGTTCTCTCCTAATCCCTCCTTTAGAGGCCCCGGAAAAGACGGACCTCTGAGCTGAAGTTGGAGCTTAACCAGCCTTTTCCATTCTTGGGGCTGTTGTAACGTAGTGAAGATGTTTGCGTTTCTAACACCTTTGTCTCTAGATATTCCTCCTAGAGAAGAATCGACCTATTGAAATTTTTATTTTCTAGGCATCCTCTAAAGATTGTCCTAATCAGATTTCTACAATCCTCCATGGTTCAAATAATTTTGAGCTTGGAACCATAAACTTCAGTTATACAAGCATCCTAGTCCAGGTTGTAAATGTAAATAGGCTGGGCCAAAATGAAATCAAGTTCAAAATCTGAAAAAATGGAAACCTACAACACAGTCCACTTTTCTTTTTCTTTTTTTTTTTCCACAGTCCACTTTTTCTAAAGCAAGGGGATAGATTGGAGCGATTACTTGACTCTTTGGAAAAGTTCACAGGCAAATTTGAGCAAAGCTGACTCAGAGGAAGAACTGATCTCCTCAGAGTCACATCTGCAGGCCCCAAGGTGATAGGTAGTAAGTGGAAAAACAGAAAGAACCTTCTCTCTCTCTGTATCTCTCTTTCTCTCTCTGTGTGTCTCTCTGTGTCTCTGTCTCTCTCTCTCTCTCTCTCTCACACACACAAACACACACACACACACACACACACACACACACACACACAGGGGGAATGCACAGCCTATGAAAAGGATCAGAGCAGAGATTCAGTGAAGGGCTGATTATTTACAGGTAATTGAATTCTACCTTGTCACAGGTAATCCCAGAAACACGTCAGCCAGTTAAGTGTCATCACATGACACTCAAAATTCAAAATGGTCCCACACAGATATAGGATGTTCTGATGCTCTTTTAACGTTGACTACTCCACAACAATTTTTAAATATAGCAGAAATATTTGAATACTTTCCTGAGAGCTGCTTTTAGAGTGGCTAGGACATGATTAATCACTTGAAGTAGCCGCCAAAGGAAATATTAAAAATGGATGGGTAGTTTTGGTTGATTTTAAGAACTGGCAGGGGGCCTGCTAAAAGCACAACTTTACTTTGGTCTTCAAAATTCATTGCCAAAGGAAACGCTGTTACTTTTGCTGGGGGGCAAAAATCGGTGAATTTTGGTAACTGAGGCCAAGCAAGCTATTTGGAGCTATCCCAGAACATTGTTGCTGAGAAAATAAAATTTCTATTTAAAATTTCCAAAGGCCAAGATCTTTCTGGGTAATGTATAAATTACAGGAAATTCTTTTTTACTCTTTTCAGAGCAAATCCGGCCTCTCCAGTGACATAAGAAGATCAGTGATCAGTACAACGAGTGACCTTTGTTACTTTACTTCAAACTGCATTAAATTGCCCATTAAAAATCTAATAAGGTATTTGTCAAACATACCTTCTCTGAAGTCCTCAAGGAGTAACAAGCAGAAAGAAATCTCCATCCTTGGATTAGGACTATTTAGGGAGCTGGCTGCTTGTGACCCCAGCACTTTCTCCTTCTAGGAGGGCATTCTTGCTCTTCTTGAATGTCCTCTTGTGACTTTTTTTTTTTTTTTTTTGGTACTAGAGATCGACTCAGGGCCTTGTACTTGCAGGGCAAGCACCACCACTGAGCTAAATCCCCAGCCCTCTTGTGACTTCTTGAAGGCAGTTTTCTTCCCAGCACCTCCCATCACCAGGAACCCTAGGTGCACCTCAAAATTTATTTCTATTGATTTCATGTCTTCATATCTGCCCCTGACATCATTTTGTCTTCATCAACGACATCGATCTTAAATTTTAAAAGCAAATTTATGTTATATATGTTAGTTGTGCCAAAATAGATTAACATAAAAAACATAAAGAGGAATATTCTAAGTAGTGGTACATTCACCACCCTGAGATTATCGCAGTGTACCACTCAGTGATTTCAAGTTTTCCAAAACTACCAACTAGGACTTTCATTCTCCCGTAGGGTGGTGAATGCTCTACTGGCATCTCAATCTGTTTCATAATTCTGCAATAAGTTACAGTTGCCAAAACAGGCCCATTCAGGTTCTTAAGGCTTAGTTCTGTTTGTTTTGTAACTTTCATCTCTTATTTGATTCAAAGCTCTCCACCTTGCAGCCTCTCGGCTCCTTGCCCTGGCCACAGTGTGGTACTTTCCCCTTTTGTTGTTGGGATCAGAAAACAGAAAAACCGGTTGACGGCCTGCCACCTCATGTCACATCTGCAGTTGGCCCCACCGCTAAGAAGCTCAGTGTCAACTGCCTTAAGTATAGTAACTTTATATAGTTGTGACTTACTGCTGTATGTAGGTGGTCGTTTACATTGCTCACTGTCGTAAGCAAAAGGTACAATTAATTGTGGTCTGTAAGCTTGCGTAATTGCCTGTAAGTTTGTGTAGTTTTGGATAAATTTTAATAAAAATCTAAAAAAAAAAAGAGTACTGCCTGCCCCTTGTACCTTCCAGCCCGTGGCCTCTATATTCCTCCGATATATATAACTCTTGACTGCAGGCTATGCATGTTTTTCTCGGGGGTAGGAGTGGGGTGGAGCTGACCTACCAGTATATCCCCCCAGGCGAGAAATCAGAAGACTCTCTCTGGGGAATTTGATCTGTTTAAGAGATAGGACCCACAGATACTGAATTTGTAGGGTCTGTCGATGAAATGGCTACGTCCACCTAAAGAAGCAAGACCCACTAGTCAGTAGTAGCCCCAGCAAACACACACACACGCACACACCCGAGATTCTTTCAGTTTTTGCACTCTTAAATCCAAATGAATAGTTAAGGACAACAAAGCACTGGACAAATATCTCTAATAGAAGAAAAGTCTGAAACAAACATTGAGAAAAAAGAACTTGAAAGAAATAGAAAAAAATGTATAAATAATGTAGGGAGCAGAAGAAGCTATAAAACAAACCCTATAATTAATACAGAAGTATTCAAACTATTTGAAAATTCAAACTATTAGAACAGAAGTTGTTTTATTTTTATTTATTTATTTTTTTGGTACTGGGAATCAAACTCAGGGCCTGGGCTTGCTAGGCAAGCACTCTACCACTTAAGCTAAATCTCCAACCCTCAGAAGTTCTTTTAAAGGACATATTTACATTAAGCTCTCAGAATGTAGAACAAAATGTCAAGAAGAAGGGGAAAAGAGAAAAAAATAAGAATATGAGACAGCTGATATCCCTTAGAAGTACCCAGAGATAAGACAGAAAGAAAGAGAGGGGAATAACCAAAAACATAATAAAAATGTTTCCGCTCACAAAGGAAATGCATTTCTGGATTAAAAGGTCAACTGGGTATCCAGTATGATGCCTATATGATATATCTTGAGGCATATTATGACAAAATTTCAGGATGACAGAGATGAGGCCTCAAAACACTTCTCATATCACTTCTCAGGAAGCCACTAGAATATGTGTCCCACCAAGACTAGGGAATGGTCAAAAGACATCACAGATTTCAGGAAGAAGAGGATCCCGCATAAGAAACTGATGAACTGGGTGTGGTGGGCACACCTGTAACACCAGGACTCTGGGAGGCTGACACAGGAGCATCACAAGTTGGAGCACAGTCTGGGCAACTGTGTAACTCATTAAGACCCTGTCTCAGAGTTAAAAAAAAATTAAAAAGGGCTGAAGATGTAGCTCAGTCCCAGAGACCTTGGGCTCAATTTCCAGTGCAATAACAAGAACAAAGAAAAGAAGACAAGAGAAGAGAAATAAAAGGAACTAATGAAAAATTCTCAGGATGAAGGTGAAAGGAAAGCCCAGTAAAACAGCTGAGCTGTGTGTTAAAGACAGGCAGGTGGAGGGCTCTGGGAAGATGTCTTTAGGAAAAAGATGGAGTCATTACATTACTGGACATGTTAACCATGTTGAGAAGAGTTTTAGGGTCTTTTTTGGAAGGATGAGGCTTGGATTAATAGTGATAAGCTCATAAAAATAAATTAGTAAAAAATGAAATTATTACAAACTCTAAAAAACAGGAGACATGTTTGTACTAAACAGGGGGAAGAGTTAAAAAGAACCTAAATCATCACACCCCTACAGGAAGTGAATAGAGAACATTTAAAGTTGAATACTGACAAGTAACAATTTGAGAATTTTGAGTGAAATGCCAAAACGAAACCAAAACTAACCAAGAGAAATGAGAATAGTTGTCTCTTAGAATAGAAATGGGGATCAGGAGGGAGGGGTGGAAGTAGCTGTTTTTCCAACACAAGACTTGTGGGTACTATCCATTCAACTATGTGCATTTATTACTTTGGTAGTAATAGCAACTGATGAAAAAGTTTTTGGTGGGCTTTAAATAATATAATGCAGAAAAAGCTTGTGGCACACTATTACTTAGAGCACATAAATGTCATTATTTAAAGTCCCTGTCACATAATAGATACTATAAAAATTAAAAGTGCAAAATAGTTATAATATTGCCTATAGAAAGCTATAATCAGGGGCTGGGATTTAGCTCGGTGTTTAGAGTACTTGCCTCGCAAGCACAAGGCCGTGAGTTCAATCCCCAGCACCAAAAAAAAAAAAAAAAAAAAAAAAAAAAAAAAAAAAAAAAAAGCTATAATCAGGAAGGTTAACTGACTGTATAGTGTGTTCACAGTCACAGGCTTGGTCTTTCTGCCATTTTGGATTAATAAGGCCACTTCCTACCTTCTATTCACATATGCAGTTGAGAACCGTACTATCTTTTTTTTTTATTCCTTTTTTGGGAGGTGCTGGGGATCAAACACAGAGCCTTGCGTTTGATAGGCAAGTGCTCTACCCCTGAACTAAATCCCCAACCTCCCATTTTTTTCTCTGTCATTGGAAGTCAGGAAAGACATCTGGGGCTGGGGGTAGAGCACTTGCCTAGCCAGCTCATGGGCCTGAGTTCGATCCCTAGCACCACCACCGCCACCACCACGGCCTCCCACAGAAAAGAAAGACATCTGTCTGTGCCTTTGTCCTTCTAATATCTAGCCCCAGAAGTGAAATGAGCTACAGCACAACAAAAGGACTTGGCTTTGGCGGAATTGGCTTTGTTTTGTTGAGTGCATGGGAACTTGCTGTGTCAAACTAGATGACATTTCCTCCCGCTTTGCCAAGTAACAATACTTCTGTCTCCAGAGTTGACGATATTAGCTTTTCCTGATAGCTGAGCAACCAAACTTCTGAAGTCTCAGGCTAAGGAAACAATCTGAATGGACAGTTTAAGGGTCCTCCATGATCTCCACATCTGGAAGTGTACCTGGCGGCAGGGGTGGGGGTGGAGGGTGTTTCTCTGAGACTCCTCCAACCTGGGAGTCTTTTTTTTTTTTTTTCAACCTGGGAGTCTTTATCCCTGTTTTATTTTTTATTTATTTGAACTTTTTCTTTATTCCACTCAACTGGAAACTACAACCATTCATTGAGACTGATTACAATCAAAGGCCTAGTCACACATAACTGGGATAAACTTTGTTATTCTCCAATGCAGTAGAAAGTTTGTAGAATAAAGAAAATATGTAGGTGGTGAATTATCTAATTAAACTTTAAACTCCAGGGGCAGATAGTACTAGGTTTGAGCCTCAATTCTATCGCTATGACCTTAAACAAGTTACTTAACTTCTGTAACTCCGGATTTTTCTTTTTTTTCAATTTGGCAAATGGAGATAACAATAGCATCCACCCTCTAAAATTCTTATGAGGATTAAATGAGGTACGACATACACACCGCTTCACACAGCACATACAAAACACTGGGAAACTGATAAGCAGTTCTTATTCCTCTTGTTTCCCTGGGAAGTGAAACAGTTCCTTTCTATTCGAGATATGGAAATCAAAACAAAGCAATCAATTCTAAAGACCCTGTCTGTCATCCAGACTGGAAAAATACAAAAGATGAGGGGATTCTAAAATTATCAAAATTAATATTTTTCAATTCTTCAACTGTGGAAAACGAAAGCTGTTTGTAACCTTCATCTGTAGCTCCTCACCGTACTTCTAGCGCCCACTAGTGAAAAAAGGTATGAACTTTCCCTAACTTTCTTTTGGCGCTTTTCGGTTTTTTTTTAAATAGATTTTTATTAAAATTTATCCAAAATTAGGCCATTACAAAACCTTACAGACCATAATACATTGTGCCTTTTACTTATAACAACAAGCAATGTAAACAACCACATAGGTGTAGTATTAAGTCACAACTACATAAAGTTATTGTAGTACCTAGTGTACATGTTACTGTTTTAAATTTGGGTTATTAGGTTCTTTTTTTAGGCTATCATTATTATTCTGGATTTCCATGTCCCTCCCCCTTTGCCCTCTTCTTGTTCCCTTGGACCCTTTGCCTATTGGCTTAGATCTGACCCTTTGCCTTTTTGTATCCATTGTTTACCATTTTCTTTTGTTTGTTTTTTGCCTCACTCAAATGAGGCATACTATATGGTATTCAAACTTGCGAGTCTGGTCTATTTCACTCAACATACTTTCCAGGGCTACCCATTTTCCTCTAAATGACTCTAATTTGTCCTTCTTTATAACTGAATAGTATTCCACTATATATAGATACTAAATTTTGTTTATCCAGTTATCTATTGATGGGTATACAGGTTGCTCCCAGAATTTAGCTATTACAAATTGTGCTGCTATAAACATTGGTATGCAAGTATCTCTGTAGTATGATGTCTTTAGCTCTTCAGGAAAGACACCTAGTAGGGGAATAGCTGGGTCATATGGGATTTCTACTTTCAGACTCTTGAGAAATCTCCATACTGATTTCCATAATGGTTGTACTAGTTTGCATCCCCACCAACAGTGTAGGAGGGTTCCCTTTTCACCACAGCCCCGCCAGCATGTGTTATTGTTTGACTTCCTAATGATTGCCATTCTTTCTGAGGTAAGGTGGAATCTTAGAGATGTTTTAATTTGTATTTCTCTAATAGCCATAGATAAATACAATCCACTATGTGAACTTGAAGTGGGAGTCAATTCTTCAAGCTGCACCTGAGGTGTTTGTGTTTTAAACCTTGACTCAAATCCAGGTCCCATATATTTTTGGGTGTATTTGTCCTGAAAACTCTGGCTAACTAACACAAACACACATTTCCCAGGTCAATTTCAGGTCAAACCCCTGAAAACAATAGTTGCTGCTTTAGAATGAGAATAGCTTCCTAGATAGAGATGAAAATACAGGATGACCCAGTGAAGAACAGCAAAGCATCACTAGTTACAGCCTCAGCAATCAAGAAGCCAGATCAATAGGAGTCACACAAGGCCACAAAGCTCTAACCATACATTGGCACTGGACGTCCTTGGGTGACTTTGATAAAGAAAATATTTGAGAAGCTGCATTTAGAGACTTCTGGGAAAACTCATTTGAAGTTGTATTAATTATGCAGCTTATTATTTTCATGTTTTATTTTAAATAGAAATCATTTTAATTGGCTTTTTCTGATTGCTCAAGGAAGATTTCACAGAGATTGAGATAGCTACGTTTTTAGTTAAAAGACAATCACAAAACCTTCTAATTTGTGTCACTGTACAATATCAGATTAGGACAGGGAGGAACGGACACTTCCAAGCCAGTAGTTTAAGTAATTTCTGTGTGAAAAATCATATTAAGTGTTTAATCAAAATGATTAAATTGTTACTTCATGTCACATTTTGCATCATGTATTTCTTTCTTCTTTGACTATGCTCCTTCTTTGTATCTTTTACTATATCTGTTGCCACTTCTTTTGGCTGCTCCACTCAACCCTTTTCTGCTTTTCCCCACAGGGTTAGGAGTCAGGTTCCAAAATTCTTGAGACACAACGCCACATAACCACTTAATTAATAAAATCATTAAATAGTGTATTCCAGAAAACATCACTAAAACCCCAAAGTTCTCATGGTAGAAGAGCTTCTAGGAAGGGAGTCACCTTTCTGGGCTCAGCTCTGAAATATGCTCCCACATATGCCCGAGTTTACTTTCTCTTTTGACTATTGGACGGTGTAGCCTACACCATATTCACTGCACCTGTCATATTGCCCAAGACCTCAACTGTCATGATCTTGTATAGATTTCCTCATATCTGGCAAATGAATATAATAACCTATTATACCCAGTGTAGTAAATAGTTTCCTGTACCAATAGTATGCTGAGCACAGAACACACTGGAGAGTTTTAATGGGGCACACAGAAAACATTTTGGCAGTGGGAATTGTCCGAGAAAACCTTCAACTAAGGAGCTTAGTAACTTCTGTCAGGACAGTTTTGGGATCTTGTTTTGCCATTTAAAATACAAGCTTCTTAAAGCTGTACCAAAGTGTGAGTCTGCCTTCCATGGATCATCGTGATGACAAGCACACTTAAAAAAGGAAAAACCAACAAAGCAAATCGTCCATTTCCCAAAATACAGCTGAGAAAAGCTGGAGGATTTAAAGGTATGAAATGTGCTTGCTGTAAAATCTGAGGTTAATTCTAAAGACATCACCTTGAGTGGAAAACTGACTTCCTTGTGTCTCCTGAGTCTTCGGTATCGTCTCCTTAAGTTAGAAAAATGCTCTCCGTGTGCTCAAGTGGGCGCCACCACATGAACTTGCCTCTCTCTTGGTTTAAAGAGGAATAGTAATTACTGAAGTAGGTGTGGATTCTGTTCAGCTTCAGCCCATTTTGGGCAGAGGTGTTAACCACTCCGAGAAAAAAGCTGAGGTCGGCCCAGTTTCCTCTGACTTCAGCACCTCTTTAATTGCTGATTATCACAAGAGCAAGATCCTGAAGGACTTTCTGAGCACTTGAAGAATCAGCCACATATAGTAAAATTGAAATGTCAGATATATTTTATCACATTTCCATTATTTTTTAATTGGTAATTCTAGGGCTGGGGATTTAGCTCAGTGGTTAGAGTGCTTGCCTGGCAAGCTTAAGTCCCTAAGTTTGATCCCTAGCACTAAAAAAAAAAAAAAAAATTGGATTGGCAATTCTCATATAGAACACAAGCAGTTTCAAGCTTACAAATAAGAATAAGTTCTAAAAAATGTGTTTGTAAATTGTTGTTGGGATTTTTTTTTAAACTCAGATCAGATCACATTTTTTCCAAGAATCAATGATATAAACACTGACTAGGTTCCAAGTCCAACCTAGAATAGCTTGTTAAACCTTTAATGTTGATGAAATTTTGAATCTTGGCCAAAGAAAATAGTAAAATATGGTAGTAGCAAAAACAAAAATTAAATGAAACAGAAAGAAAATCGAATAACTATCTTGGATTCTTTTCTCAAATGTTAGTGCTTGAAGCTAGGCAAGTTAATTACAGGAGGATGAATAAATAGTTGGAGGCTTTTGTAGCCATTTCACTGGGGGGCCTTCGGGGTTTCTTGAGGGGCTGTAGGACTTGCTGACCCTGGTGCCTTCCTCTCCTTGACTGGTAACCTTCCACTAGTACGTATTTCAGTGTTAGGTTCACAGCACTCTAGAATTGGCCTGCTTCCCTATCAGAGCAGCTAAATGAGATGACGTAAGTGAAAGCCTCTCATCTCTTGCCCAACACCACATCCTGAGTTGGGTATGTGGAAGGCATTTAATAAATACTGGGTGATTGGTCTATGACTGTAGATACAAAGTCTGGGTTTAGACAGCATTTCCCAAGAGGCCGTTCATTAAGCCCAGGATTTTATATGATAAAAGACCATAATGACCCTTTTATAAAGTCAATATTGACAGTTATTGAAAAGTATTCATTTTAAAAGAGAAGGGTTTGATAACCCCTAACTAGTGAGCCCACATGGCAGTTAGTGGATATTGGACCGTGATGTTCAAACTCTTATCACTCAGCTACTTTATCTTTTGGTTACTCAGTGCGCGCTAGCAGTGGTGGTATTTTCTTTTTTTTTCGTTAGGGTTTCTTTTTCTTTTGGTGCTGGGAATGGAATCCAGGGCCTCTCACGTTACACACACGCTCTGAACTACACTTTCAGCCACCAAACCTAATGGTTTGATCATCACACAGTTTTAAATTGTTTTTATTTATAGTCACGTATTGTTCCATTTATACTTACAGTGGACTTTTGGCTAAAGGCAAGAAATACAAGAAAGACTGTTATTGAAATGAAAGTGAACAAAGTGATATGATAGAAATTCTGAAGATTTGTCTTTTATGGCCCGAATTGTGTGTCCTTCCCCCAGATTCTTATGCTGAAGTTCTAACGCCCAGCACTTCAGAGTGTGTCTGTATTTAGAGACAGGGTTTAGGTGGTTAAATTACAATGAGATCATCAGGGTGGGCTCTAATCAACTGACTTGTGTCCTTGTAAGAGGAGGGAACTTGGACACAGAGGAATACAAAGTGATGATTATGTGAAAGTACAGTGCAAAAACAGTCATTTATAAGCCGAAGAGAGAGTCCTCAGAAGAACCCAACCCTGGCAACATCTTGATCGTGGACATCTAGTCTCCAGAATTCTGAGAAAATGTATGTCTGTTGTTTAAGCCCCCCGGTCTGTAATGCTTTATTATGGCAGCCCTGGAAAACTAATACTTTGTCTGAAGCTGCTCTTTACCAGATTCTCAAGTGATAACAATCTGCTGTAGAAAAAAAAAAAAACCAACAACAACTTATGCTGTCATTAAGTTATCTCTTAGGCCTTAATAATCAATGGCAAAACTGAAAGTCTAGCAACAATTATATCCAATTTGTCTCCACACTTATTGGGAAAAACATATTTGTTGTGCTATTTGGGCAGAATGTAGCAAAATGGCAGCATTCTCTTCTAGGTCATCATTTAGAAACAGAATACTGAATTATGTAAATAAGTGAATTTATTTCTTTATAGTATAAAATGCAAGAATCTGAAACACCATGATATGAAATCAGTCTTTGTCTATTTTTGATGCCATAACATATACTTAAATTGCTGTTGACATTTTAACATGCATTCAGTCTTCAAACAAAAAAAACTATAATGTTATGTTTAAATGTGTTTTTCAAGAAATCATGTTTGTTTTACATACTTTAAGCAGAATGCATTACTCAAATAAGATCAATTTTAAAGAATATTAAAGACTTCATTGAAATATACCTTAAAATGTGGGCTTTGTGGAGGCTGCCTCTGAGATGATTGTCAGTGATCCCTGCCTCCTGGTAGTCAGGCCCTTGTGTGGTTCCCTCCCCCTGAACGTGGGTTGGGCCTAGTGACTTGCTTTTAACTAACAGAATATGGCTAATGTAAAGGGATTTCACTTCTAAGACTAGTATGAGTTCTGTCTTTCTCTCGTTCATTTTGAAGGAAGCCAACTACCATGCGTGAGTTGTGAGCTGCCCTATGGAGAAGCCCACATGGTAAGGAAATGATGTCTCTGGCCAATAGCCAGAAAGAAACTGAATCCTTCTAGCCGTAATGTAAAAGTAGTTGGGAAGAAGATCCTCCCACCCACGACTGAGCCTTCAGATAAGACCACAAGCTGTGACCTATGTCTTGGGAAAGACCTGGAGGTAGAAACAACTTACTAAACCAGGCTCAAATTCCTGCCTCACAGACAGTGTGAGATGATACATGTTGTCTTAAATTGTTCACTCTGGAGTACTTTTTTTTTTTCTTGCGCTGGGGATCGAACTCAGGGCCTTGTACTTGCTAGGCAGACACTCTATCACTGAGCTAAATCCCCAACCCCTGGAGTACTTCGTTTTGAAGCAATAGATAGCTAATATAATCTTCAATAAAATGGTGATTCAAAATAAGATCTTTTTGCTTAGCATCACTTTTTTAAAAATTAATTTTATTGGTACATTTTAGATATGCATAATGATTGCATTCATCATAGAGAATTTGTACCTGTATATAATATATCTTGATTATTCTTTTTTCCCCAGTCCCCTCCCCTCCCTTCAACCCCTCTTTCCCTCCTTATTTACAAAAGCTTTGTTTCCATTTTTTCCTTCTAGTCCTCTTTTTTCATCCTTACTTCCTTTCCCCCTTCTCCCTCCCATTGTTCTCTTCCCCATTTGAACATTTTCTTCCTATTTTCCAACATCTATTATAGGAGCTGGGGATTTAGCTCAGTGGTAGAGCACTTGCCTAGCAAGTGCAAGGCCCTGAGTTTGACCCCTAGCACTCCCCGAAAAACCAATATCTATCATATATTTTGGACTTTATTTACCCTTTTGATTTCTCACACCAGAGAAATAATGTCATATTTAAACATGTGTGTCTGGTTTATTTCACTTAAAAGGATGGTCTCAAGGTACATCCATTTATCTAGAAATGTCTCAAGTTTATCCATATTTATGGCAGTATTCCACTGTATTAAAAAAAACAAACCACATCTTATTTATCCATTCATCAGTTGATGGGCATTTGGGCTGTTTCCAAGATTTAGCTATTGCAAACTGTGCTGCTATGAACATAGGTGTGCATATATTGCTGTGGTATGAACAGCACTTTTTATTGTATACCAGCACAAGATTGAGAAAATATCCCAAAAAATTCTAAAAGGGATGCAGGAGATTATATATTAATATGAAAGATATGGAAACTTGTAATAGATTAAGCAAAATGCCCTCTTTCTCTGGAAAGCTTTTGGGTTGTGCCAGCAATGGGAACAATCATTTCCCCATAGGCCTAAATCACCTGGAGGTGCTGGAAAAAAAAAAAAAATTCCAGAGCCAAAACTACTTGATTATAAGAGCTAGTGGAATGGGCCTAGAAATCTGCATTTTAACAAGTCCCACCCTACCAGACACAGCTAATGCTCATTGACATGTGAGAATTACTTTTTTATAGATATATATTTATATAATTCAGTTCTTTTCAAGTCTGGCTGTGTATCATACTCTTCTTGGGAATTTATTTAATCCTGAGTTTTTCCATAGTCACTGAATCAGAATCTCTGAGGGTGGGCCAAGGAATTTGTATTTTTAAGGCTGTCTAGTTATTCTGAAGAAATTCTCTAAGGACCAGCCAGGCTTGGTCAGTAAATGTCACTGAATTATTCTTAGTCCATGCCACCCACCTGTCCTGCCCCAATACACTCACTTGCAAAGCGGTGCTTATACTGAGTATCCCAGATCATATCATTTCCAGAGGCAGCCACCCACACCTCGGGTCACACGCACTAGGAGAGAGGACAAGAGGCTAGATTTGGAGGGAAGGTCCTTGGCTACAAGTGACAAAACTCAGTGATAACAGGGTGGGAGTAAAGCACAAAAACGAATATTCTACGTATCTTGCAATTCTGGAGACACCCACAACTCAGGTCACAAGGAACATGGGAGAAAACAAGGACCCATCATAAAGAGCAGCTGGAAACCAGTGTTCTGAAGGGGAGCCTGATTGAGGCATGTGTACCAAGCAATTTGGCCTGTTTAGTGGTTGGCCCCTGGCCTTTTCTTTTTCCATCACAGCCCAGTGAGCAGCGTGATGATATCCATTATTATGACAACAGCAAGCATCATTTCTGGAGTCTTGTTACAGTCAAGTCCTATAACACACACGTTAACCCTGTGAGGGAAGTATGGTACATCTATATTCTCCATTTCATACACGAGGAAACTAAGACTCAGAGAGACTGAGTGGCTTGCTCTAGGTTACAAAGCTAGAAAATGACTGAGCTTGTCCTCATGCCCAAGCTTGTCTGACTCCAGATGCTGGAACCCTAAGCACTAGAGTCTTTGTATTTACGAGAAGGCACTACTTGTTTTCTTCAGTAAGGTGTTCATCACTAAGGTTAACAGTGGCGACGGTGGGGACTGCTTCGTTTATTCTAGTTTCAGGGCTTCCTCAGGGTAGCAGTCAAGTTGACCTCATTTGGTTCCAAGCCCTAACTATAAGCTCTGAAGGACTGTAAGATAAAACAGGCCCCTTCTCACAAATTCTAGCTTCTGGGCTAGTTATGGGGACAACATGAAAGACCCCAGAGACACTCCTAGGTTCCCTTATGGAATTTCAAGGGTTCCCATACCCGCCCTGTTCCCTGGCTTATTGGCATTCTTGAAACCTCCAGCCCATCCAGATACAGTGAGATCAGCTCCGGGATAACCAGGAGGTCAGAGTCTTCTGTATTTCACCTCTGTTAACAGTTTGTGCCAGACACACTGAGGCTCACATAGCTCGGAAAGTGATGAGACGATTAAGGCTAGCTCTCACGTAAGGGGCAGAAAAGATGGCAAGTACAAGTTTACTCAGCAGTGTCAATGGGCCAGTAACCCATTATTTCCAAGTCCCTGTCGTTGGTGTCCTTGTGCACAGCTGGGGTAAGAACTACTCCACTGGGCTTGGAGAACTTACCCTGGCTTCACCTGGACCATAGAACCTTTTCTGCAGGTCAGGCCCACAAAACTGATGCCAGGCCCCTAGCTGAGAGAACTTGTTGTGCTGAGCCAGGAGACTTTATAGATTATCTCTGTGAACCAGAGGAGCCAAGAGCTTATAAGAGAAGATTCAGGAATTCTTAAGTCCTGGTAATTAAGGAGCAATAGTGTCACAATAGTTCATTTTCCAGGCTCTGGAAGCCAGAGGGCATTGAAGATAGTTCCAGCAGAGACAGGAAGGAGGCTCCTCAGATTTCTGTGACGCAAAGATCAGATTAGCCCTGACTGGGGGTTATCTGAGCTTGCGCCTACCCTCTCTATTCAGAAGAAAAACAATCAAGTCCCGTGATGGGAGAGGATGGCTGACTTCATCATAAAAAAGCCCACATAAAGCAAGGGTTCTGGAGACTCGTGGTTTGTGGGAGTCTGTCCTACCATCCTGAGCTACTTTTTTTTTTTTTTCCTGAGCTACTTTTAAATAGTTGATTTTCAGGCTTCAGAGACTTAACTAAAAATTGTTAGGAGACAGATCATCCTGGATAGTGTTCTGAAAACAGAGTTAAGTCAAGAGATATGGATCCAAGTCAAGAATTGGGGACTAAGGAAACTGGAATTTCCTAAGAGGTCTTTGCAAGCTTTTGGGGACCTCACAGAGAAAATAGCTGCCTTTACCATCAGCAACAGGGAAGCTAACTTTTAGCACTCTTGGGTCTGGAATTTAAATCTTAGCAGCTGCTCCTGGTTTTCTCTCACATTCCTCAAACTTGATACCTAGTCTTTCAGGGACTGAAGTGAGACAGAAATGCCTCAAGGACAGCATGTCTGAGGGAAAAGGGTAGATTTATGTTGGAAGAAGTGGTTGTGTGAGCCTGGGAGAATATCTAGGTCTCTAGAGGGAGCACCCAGTGGATTTCCTGGGTTTCTGGGTTGTGTTCAGATGACATTTGAGGAGAAGGCTCCAAATAAGTACGTTACTCTTGGAGAAGGAAGGAGGTAGTTAGGGAAGAGACCTTGTTGGTAGCTGGATCCTGTGCTAAACCCTAAGTGGTCCTGTCCCAATGTTTGGGACTTCTTTGGGAGCAAAAGAGAACAGACATTGAAGTGACATAGCGTGCGTGTGTGCGTGTGTGCATGTATACACATTCTAGTTTTATGTCCCTAGTTCATTAATATTGACTCTTTATGACATGTCTCAGTTAAAGCAGCACCTGTGAGTGCAGGTAAGAGCCCTTTATTTCTATCCTGGACAAAGACTACTTGCATTCACAGTGTGACAAAGACTCTCATGCCTGACTTGTTGCATTAAATTTATGGGATTATGGGATTTAGTCCTGGGACCTGCTAGGTCTAATTAAAGTTTTAAGACACCTAGGAGACTGGCTGTGGTTTGCACAGACTGGATCTCAAAAAACACCGCCAGGAATGTGCTACCAGCCCCAGTCTCAGGGCACTGGAGACTCCAGCAGTTATTGTATAGCGGTGGTATTTGTTCTTTCTGCCCCATATCCCCAGTCAATAATTCAGGAGATTTTACTACAACACACACACACACACACACACACACACACACGTACGAGCTGAAGTGACTGTCCTGTCCTGGCCCCATGGGCCACATGGACATGAGCTCTGCACACTGAGGTGCCCAGCTCCCTCTCTCCTTCCTTCCTCCCTCCCTCCCTCCTTCAAGGCCCTCTCACTCCCTCATTTTCTTCCTTTTTCTTCCCTCTTCCTTCACTCTGCTCCTTCTTGCCATCCTTCCTTCATTCACCAGCAAGCACAAGTCCCAGAAGGAGGACACTGGCCCTGAGGAGGAGGGTAGAGATTTCTGGGAAGGGCCAGAAGAAGAGTGTCCTCTCACTCTGGGACCAATGTCCCCACTGCCTCGCCCCTTAAATGCTGGGACTTGCCTGGCTCTGCCCCCTCAGCTCCTTGTCCTGGAGGAGTAAAACGAGAGAAGAGAAACCCCTCCAGTCACAGGGGGTCACCTTGATAAAGAAAAGGGGCACCACTTAAATTAGAAATTTGAGATAAGACCTGACCTGTACTCTCTGCTTCTGTATTCTTGCCTGCTTGTTATATTAGTCAGTGACAGTGACATGGTTTATAAAAGAAAGAAAGAAAGAAAGAAAGAAAGAAAGAAAGAAAGAAAGAAAGAAAGAAAAGAAAGAAAGAAAACTTAAGCTATAAACTAAAACCTAACTCTCTGTGCCTGGAACTGAAGCCCTATAAAAACCCTGTACTCGAGTTGGGGATGTAGCTCAGTGGTAGAGTGCTTGCCTAGCAAGCCCAAGGCCCTGAGTTCAATCCACAGTACCACTCCTCTCCCCAAAACCCTGTACTACCTGCATTTGGGGCTCAGACTTTAGAGTGCAAACTTCTCTGAGCCTGCCGGCATAATAAACCTGAGTTCTCCAACTCTCTGAGTGTTGCTTGGTGCTTCTCGGTGGCTTTTTCTGTAACAATCTATTAACACTTAGGCCTTAGTGGCTTCCCAGCTCCCTTATGTTGCTTGGGATCTAAGCTAAGATTCCCAGTTTCCTGCTGAATGTGTTCACTCATTGTCACCCCATATCCAAAGTCCAAACTGAACTTGTGACCTGTCTCTGTCACTTCCCTCCCTACTTTTGTACCTCATCTCTTGTAGTTAATCTCCATTAACAGTATCAATGAGGTAGGAATAGGGTGTGGCTTGACCCAGCTAGGAAGATGGACATGACCAAGCGGATGGCCTAGACCTGATATCAGCCCGGGGTGTGAAATCCAAACGCCCGCTTCTCGCTTCTCACTTCTCGCAGGATCGGGAAAACTCTCACGAGAACTGAGACGGGATGAATACAATCCATGCTCCTTGCTCCCTAACCTATGCTCTGTCTTTAGCTCACTCCCTAGACCCCCTCCCTTTTTGGATCCTTAACTGCCCAGTGGTGGCTGGCTATTTCATTAACATGGCAGAGCCGATTTCCTTTTCTTTTGTTACTTAAATAAATTTGTTATGGCCCTAAATTTGTTGGAACCTGGAACACAGAAAGGAGTCGCAGCCAGACTCTGCGACTCGCTGTCCATTATGATCACCACCGACCCATGCTGGAACATCAGGGTCATTGCCATCATTTTCCTCTCTTGTACTCCTGATGACATTATCTGTCTTAATTTCTTTCTTACTGCTGAGACACAATACCTGACACCCACAAGTTAGAGGAGGAAATGTTTATTTTGGCTCACAATTTGTAGAGGTTTCAATCCACAGTCAGCTTGAGGTAGAAGAGCAGGGCGTGGCTAAAGTTGGCTGGGAAAATAGGTATGACCTGTTAATTACAAAATTCCAAAGAGGATGGCCTAGACCTGACATCAGCTTGAGGAGCAAGATCCCAACACAGCGTCTCAGGACCCGGATATAGAAATTGTCGTGGGTTTCCTTGAGATTTGGACACTATAAAATAAAGGAAGCCATGAGGAGCCAGTGCCATCATATCTTTTCATGATGGCCCGTACCATGTCTCTCAGACATAGTACATATTTTTATTTTCTTTTTCTTTTTTTACTTTTTCTTTGTTTGGCCCAAGCTCGCTCTGCAGAGCTAGTTTCTCTCGCAATCTCAATTTGGCCTTTTAAATAAACTTTACCACTGCTTTTTGCTCATTTTGTTCAGTTCTTTGTGGAGGAGGGAAGAACCTGGAATCCAACTCCAGAAGGAAGGGAGAGCAATCCAGAACCCAGTAAGGCTTATTTGGAATATAACCACCCGGTAACATTTTTGGCAATTCCAGCCAGGAGAGTACATTTCAGCATGGCCAGGTACAAGAAAGAACTCAGGGACAGGAGACAAGGTAAGATGTGACCAGACTGGACAAAACAATTTTGTTCCATGAGGTCTCTTTTCTTTTTTTCTTTCTTTCCCTCTCTCTCTCCTCTAGGCTAGGGATGCAGGGGATGGTTCTAGCTGGCTCCAAGGTGAGTTAGTATGGCAGAGGGGCATGGCAGAGGAGGGTTGTTCACGGCAGGGCAGACAGGAAGCAGAGAGAGATCAAGGGAGGAGGAAGTGAGCTAGACCTTTCCAGGTCACAACCCCAATGACCCACCTCCTCCAACCAAGCTTTACCTCCCAACATCACATTTAACTACAAACTCAGTGAAGTAATCTACTGATGAGTGTCATGCCCCCAAGATCCAGTGACCTGCCAAAAGATGCACCTATGAGCACATAGGGCTTTGGGGAGATACCTAGGTATAAACTATAACATTGCACCCCTGGCACCCAAAAGATTCATATGCATCTCTGTATGAAAAATGTACTTACTCTGTATCTAAGTGTTGCCCAAGTCCTAATAGTTTTAGCTTTGCCGAAAAGTCCAAGTCCAAAGTCTCATATGAGATTTAAGGCGAACTGTTTTCTGTGAGCCCCTGTACAAATTAAAAGAAAGTTCTAGTTCTTTTTTTTTTTTTAGTGCTGGGGATCGAACTCAGGGCCTTGTACTTGCAAGACAAATTCTCTAACCACTGAGCTTAATAAAGTTAAATACTACCAATTTACAAAGGCACAGGGTAAGCATTCACATTCCAAAAGGGAGAAATAGTGGGATAGAAATGAATGGAACCGAAAGAAAACTGAAATCCAGTAGGGCAAACATTAAGTCTCATATTTCCAAGTCCGGCACCCTGGGTAAATTGTGTTGAAATGTAAATATCAAATGCCTAGGGCGCTGCAGGTGGTTGTAGCCCATCTGACCTCTTTCTTGGGCCTGTTTTGCTCACTCCTTGGGGTTTTCCTCAGACATTTTCATATTCCTGGGTTTTCTAAAATTCTGGGGTCGGGGTTGGGGATTTAGCTCAGTGGTAGAATGCTTGCCTAAACAACACAAGGCCCAGAGTTCGATCCCCAGCACTCCAAATGAATAAATAAATAAAAAATAAAATGCTGGGGTCTCTACTGCACTTTCAGCTTTTCTCTCACAGCTTCATATACCGCCCTCTCAGGGACACACTACCTGCCCTCCCAGATTCAGATTTTTTTCCTGAAGTCTGGGTGGAAGCCTTCCTGACCCCACAACTCTTGCACTCTGCATGCACGTGAAACCAGCATCACATGGACGAGGATGCCAAGGTCTGGTGTCATCTGGAGCAGTAGCTGGGCCCTTTTACATCAAGACTGCACTGGCCTCCAAGTTCTCGGATGGTTGAGCAAGGTGAACTGAATCTGGGGGGAGTCCTTAGGCAGCCCTTCTTCAAAAGGGCCCTGAGGCTCTCTTCTCAAAGGAAAGTCTTTACCTTTGCAATTTTGAGCATGAGAAGGGTAGGACCTTGATGGTTCCTCAAATTCTCTGAAGGTATTTTTCCCTGTTGTCCTGATGTAAACTACTTGGCTTCTTTTAAATGCTAATCTTTTTAACAACCAAGCTCTCCTTTGCTTCATCTTTGCAGGCCCCAACTTCACAGGAACTTCTTTTCTAGTCAGACTCAAAATCAGTCACCAGTGCCTTTTGCTCTTGATGTTCAGTGTTGAGCTGTCTAAAGCCCCCCAAAGTACCTGTGCCACAAAGGGCTGCCTAAGGATTCCCCTCAGATTCAGTTCACCTTGCTCAACCATCCGGGAACTTGGAGACCTGTGCCTTGGAGGCCTGAATGGTGGACTGCTTTGAAATTTCCTCTGTCTAATTAATTAGTCCACTGCCCATAATCTCAGTCTTCTACAAAGTCTTAGGACATGAGCAAAATGTAGACAAGTGCTGCCAGAGCATAACACACATTGGAGCTTGGAGTCCAAGTACCAATGTAGTCTTTGTTCCCAATTGAAAATGCTTGAGCCTGGTCTTTACAGGCTGCATTACTGTCAGCATTCCAGTCGTCTGAGCTCCAACCAGAATCTCCCATCAAGTTCAGCTCACAGCATTCTAGGGCTCCTTCTCTAGCTAGCATCTCCAAACTTGTCCAAAGTCTTCCCACAAAACAGTTACAATGGCTTCTGAACCACATGGTCGGGCAGTCACAGTAATGATCCAACTTCTCTGGTACCAAAGTCTTTCTCAGTTACTTTCTCATTGCTGAGACACAATATCTGACACACACAAATTAAAGGAGGAGAGGTTTATTTTGGTTGACAGTTCACAGAGGTTTCATTCCATAGTCAGCTGGCTGCAAGGCAGGGCAGTGTGGCAGAGGGAAGTGGCAGAGAGAAGTGATGTTCACAGCAGGAGGCAGAGAGAGATCAAGGGAAGAGGGAGGGAGATAGAGCCTTCAGGCCACGCCCCCAGTGACCCACCTCCTCCAATCAGGCTTCACCTCCCAACATCACATTTAGCTATAAACACATCAGAGGACTAATCCACCAATGAATATCATGCCCTCCTGATCCAATCATCTCCCAAAAGCCCAATCTATGAGTGAATGAGATTTGGGGGTCATATCTAGATACAAACCATGACACTGGGCCTGTGGTTTCTATGTATGGACATGTCCCCAAAGTCATCCACTCCTCTCAGCTCTCACTGCCACCGTCCTGGTTCAGAGCATGTCCCACTTGTGCCTGAACCCTTGAGATAGTCTCCCAGTTGTTCCATTTGCCTTTAACCTCTCTCTTATCCAACCATTCCCCACCCTGGTGCTGTAAGATTTGTCTTTCTGGTCTGTCACTCCTCTGCCTTCACAGAAACCTTTGGTGGATCCCTACCACTCACAGAACAAAACTCTGCATGGCCAACAAAGCTCCGAGTAGGGACCCTACCACCTCACCCATTCCTTCCTCCTGTTGCCAATTGCATCCCGCCAACTCTCCCACCCACAAGACCTGCATGATGGATTTTCATGCAAATACCTCCCCATGCCATTTCCCTCCGTCTCCTGCTCCTCTGGGTGAAATCCTCCATCTCGCAATACCCAACTGAAACCTTTATCTGTGAAACCTTCCCCAGCTTCCCCAGACACAAAATTGATCATCATCACTTCCGCATGAAGCGGGTACATTCCTCTACTACAGTACTGCCTTACTCATCATTCTGTTGCTGAAACAAATAGCTGATATGCACAATTTAAAGGAGAAAAAGTTTATTTTGGCTCACAGTTTCACGTATTTCAGTCAATGATTGGTTGGTTCCATGGCGAAAACAGCTTGGTAGATGAAAGTTGCTCACTTCATCGAAGCCAGGAAACAGAGAGACAGGAAAAGAGCCAGACAAATTACCCGGAACAGATATAGTCCCAAAGTTCCCACCCCTGTGACTCACACAGACACAGAAGTGTGCTTTACTAATCTCCTGGATGTCTCTTAAACTAACCAAATTGGCAATCAAGGCTAACATCACAGGTCCATCCCTTGTCAATTTGACACCCAAACACATCTCCTTAAGCCATACTTAAGCACTAAATAGAGACAATAACAAGATCATAATTCTGCCTAATGTGATGTGAGTATCTTATGTACAATTAGAAATGCACTAATCCCTTCTCCAAAGTCTCCACGGTTCCTACATTTCACAGTGACCAAACCCAAAATCTCTTCTGTGACTCAAGGCAACTTCTTTATTTGTTTGTTTGTTAGTTTTGATTCTGGGGATCGAACTCAGGGCCTTGTGCTTGCTAAGCAAGCACTGTGACCACTGAGCTAAATCCCCCCACTCAAGGCAACTTCTTAGCAGTAAACACAGGTAAAATTCAAAAACAAAAAAAAAAAAAGGAAAGAAGGAAACTTACATGCTTCCAGGATACAGTGGCACAGGAGGATATTTTCATTCTGAAATGGAGAAGTAGGGAAGTACAAAGGAATAGAGCCAAAGTAAGGCTGAAACCCATCAGGGTAAACATTGAATCCGGTAGCTCTGTGTCCAGCATTCAGGACTCACGATGGCAGGATGTGAGCTCCGGAAGGCTTGGGCAGCCCTGCTCTTACAGCTTTGCCTGTTACAGACCACATGGCCACTCTATTTGGTTGCCTCCACTCACAGCCTGAATCTTCCTTAGGCAGTTCTTCCATGCTTCTGGCATCCACTATGTCCTGGGGTTTCCCTCACCAAACTAATTAGTTTGCCATCTTTAAATGTAGTCTTGTGGTGGAGATTTAGCTCGAGTGGTAGAATGCTTGCTTAGCTAAGCACAAGGTCCTGAGTTCGAGCCCCAGAACCAGCCCCCCCCCCCCTCAAATGTAGCCTCACACAAAGTCCTAGGACATGGACACAATTTAGATAGATTTGCCTAGGGATTTACCTCAGAGGTTAGAGTTCTTGTCTAACAAGTGCAAGTCCCTGAGTTTGATCCCCAGCACCAAAAAAATTCTTTGCTAGAACATAATGCAAATGTCCTCTAGCCCAATTTGTGACAGAATCTTCATTCCTATCTGACACCTCATAACACAGTCTTTACTGTCTGTATTCCTGTCAGCATTCTTACCTTCTGAACACACACCAGAATTGCAAATCGGGCTCTGCTTACAGCATTCTAGGCCTTCTCCAGCATGATTCTCCAAACTTTTCCAAACTTCTCTGGCAAATCAATTCCAAATGCTACTGAACCTCATGGTCAGGTAGTCATAGCAATAACTCCACTTCTTTATACTCGGTTTCTGTATTTGTCACTTTTCTATTGCTAGGAAGAAATACCTGACACAGATAACTTAAAGAAGAAAAGGTTTATTTTGGCTCAAGTTTTCAAAGGTTTCAATCCATTGTCAGCTGGCTCCAAGGCTAAATGGCATGGTGGAGCAAAGCTGCTCACTCATGGCAGCAAGGAAACAGAGAGGAAAAGAGCCAGAGGGGAAGGGGCCGGGGATCAAACACAGCCGCCCAGGTCCTGCCACATGACCCACAGACACAGCCAGAAGTGTGCTTTACTAGTCGTCTAGGCAGCTCTATGCAGATCAAGTTGACACAAGCACTCACTAAACCATGAGGGTTTATGTGTGTTTTGGTCCCCCCACAAGATGAAGAGGTCCCTGAAAGCTGTTTAGAGCCATATTTAGGTTCTCCTTTGAGTATTCTTAGAGCCTAGTAAAGTTTCTGATTCACAATATGTATTCCATAAATGTTTGTTATGTAATCTGTCGTTATTCTTCAATCCAGTCAAATATGGCAAACTAATACCAAATACACAGCTCTAGCCTTTGCATGCACCATTCCCTTCATCTTGATTTTCTATTTCTTTCTTTTATTTTTTGTGGGTGTCTTTTCAGTATCCAGTTCAGTCCACCTCTTCCAGGAAGACTTTCCTGATGAACTTCACCCAACTCTGCTCCTTTTGTCTGACATCCTCCCCTGATCAGCAATCATGTAGTCACAGCTTCTATAACAGTTCCCACTACCATAATTCTGTCTACCCGAACCCTGGGGCGAGTTTCACTCCCATAGTCCCCTGCCACAAAAATGCTGAGCCTTTAGGAGAGGAATTCCATCTCAAACTCTATTTTAGCTTTCACCAACATTGTTCTTTCTGGTTTGTAAACATTTCCCCTAAATGAAGTGTGCCCTGGAACTTTGACTCATGACTTGAGGTGCCAAACAGTGATATATATCTTTAGCTTCTAGAAATGTTTAGTCCTTGTGCAAAGAATTACACAATTGGGTCTTAGAGGGAAATCTGTTACTCTAATGAACATGTATTACACAATGAAGTAGGTTAAGGGTTGAGGGTTTTTGACATGTACCTTCAAGGTGGTGAGGTTTAATCATCTGGAACAACTCTGGCAGAGTTCAATAAATGGGAGTTCAGTGGGCTCTCTTTCCAGAGACAGTATACAATGGGGTGTCTGAAACCATGGCATCAGGCATCACAAAGACCTGGATTCAAATCCTGGCTCTACTTAGACTGTACAATGTTAGCCTCAATTTGCCCATCCATTGAATGAGCATAATAATTTCTACTTCATAGAGTTGTTGGGCAGGATAAATGAATCAATCTATGGCTGTTAGTAGTTTCCAAATATTAGTGATTTTTATTTCCCCCTCATTCTCTCCCTATCTTTCCCTTGTTGTGCTAAGTCATTGGAAATTCTACAAGAATACAGGCCTTGAGAAGTTGAGAGTTTACAGAATAAAACTCAAGATACCAATATTCCATAAGCCAAGAAAGGCAAAAGTGATCAAGAAGATTAGGATAGGGGCTGGGGATTTAGCTAAGTGGTCAGAGTGCTTGCCTAGCAAGCAGACGGCCCTGAGTCCAATCCTGGCACAAAACAAACAAACAAACAAAAAAACAAAAAAACCCCAAAGGATTAGGATGCCAGACTTCTGGCTGAGTTTCCTCTGCCTCCTCCCTACTGCTCCCAACCTCCAACTTCGGAGAGTCCCTGTTTTAATCCAGGCTGGCCTGGAGGCAGCAGATGCTAACAGCTCATTTCTTTTTCTCCTCCCTGCTGCCCCTCCTTCCTCTTCACGATCCCCTTCCCCTTCTCCTCCTTCTTCTAGGATAGAGATGGTAAGTCGCTAAATTTCCTAGGCGGGGCTCAAGCTCATGATCCTCCTGTTTGGGCCTCTCAGATCGCTGGAACTACAGGTGTGCACAACCACACCAGGCTGCAGCTCACTATTAGCCAGAGCACAGTGCCAAGAAACCAGCATAGTTCTCTCTGGCAAAGGCAATTCCCAGATGTGCCCAGTGGAAAAATGTAACACTGCCCACTGCAAAGTCTGAGAGTTTATGTTGCAGGATTTCCTCTTCCAAACTTGCAACATTGTAAATAGACCTGACTTGGAAAACTGAACCACAGATTGATTTTGTAATCAGTAATCTGACTGACAGATTCTGCTTTTTCATTGCTCATTTTCTACCCTGAGCTACAGTGGCTCCACAGTTAAATTTGGAGGTTGACAATTTTCATTCCAGTGGGGGTCACACTACCAGAACAGATGCCATCGTTCAGTAAGTGGAAAATAAGCTCTTTCTACCCTCTGGCCTGGCCAGGATGTAAAGCACTGTTGAAGTCTGCTGAAAAGAAGTTATCTCTAGAAGGCATGTACGAAGAGTGTGTATTTTTGCCTCGTGGCTTCCAAGGACAATATCTTGCAAAACACAGAGTTTCCTCATGCAATAGCTAGACTCATATATTATTCACAAGGCTAATTTGATGACTGAAAATGAGCACAGAAATACTGTAACTATGTCTTGTGCTGACTAACTGCAATTTCTCTGGCTTTTCGTGTGTTGTTTGATGTTCTGTCCCTCTTCCTTTGAAATAAGCAAGCTCTTTCTTATCTAACATAATTTAGTATTTCATTATCGAAAATTATTTCAAATGTGCAAAAAGTTTGAAAGACTGGTAAAATTAACTCCCATGTACTCATTGCTCAGTTTTAACAATCATCACCATTCTACCATTCTTTTGTTTTCTTTCCTTTTTTTGTTCTGGGTGCTAGAGATCAAACTCAGGGCTTTGTAGTTACTAAATCCTCAACTCCTATTTTACCATTCTTGTCTCAACTATGTAATCTTCTCCTTAACTAAAAAGAAATTGGGGAGGAAGGATATTATAAAGCAAGTATCAGATATTAGATCATTTCACTCATAAAATAGATCAGCTTGTGTCTCTTCCAGATTGTTTTTATAAACATCATCACACTAGTGCTCCTAACAAAGTGAGCAGTAATTTTCTAATATTGGTTAATATTTTGTCTAATTTCAACGTTCCCAGATTGACAAAATCTGCTCCATAAAAGACTTTTGAAATGATAAAATAGAGGCTCTGAGAAAGGTCAAGCCTTGCCAAGGTCACAGAAAGTTAATAAAGTAGCAACGAGGAGAGTCCAGGTCTCTTAACCCACTGTCCAGTGCTCTTTTTGCCCTCTGTACATTATTTTGTTTGCTTGCTACTCTCTACTTATAACCTCTAATTGTCTTTCTTAGCCTTTTTTTCTTTTCAACTTACAAAACAATCACAGATTTCTATGTTAAAGTGAACAAAGCAACAATAAGGACTAGGAAGTCGGGCACAGTGGTGTATGCCTGCTAACCCATCCCTCTGGTAAGCTGAGGCAGGGACATTCCAAGTTCGAGGTCAGCCTAGAAAATGTAGTGAGATTCTGTCTCAAAATAAAAAATGAAAAAGGGCTAGGGATATAGCTCAGTGAGAAGGCCCTGAGTTCAATCCCCAGTACCACAAAATAGATAGATAGATGGATGATAGATAGATAGATAGATCAAATACTAGGAAAAAAATATTAGAAATCATGGGCTGTTTCTGTATGTCCTCAATGGAATAGTCAGCATCAAATTAATGCCAGGACTGATTGCTAACTAGTTACGTGACTTCTGGTGGCCTTCTGTTCCTATATTAAAGCCAAAGCCATTCCCAGGTCTCTGTCTGTATGTGTGCACTCTTCTGGGTGTACTGCTTCAGCACTGGATATTTGGGGACTTTGAAAATACTTTCTCAGGATTTCAGCACTTCTTGAATCAGTGGCACAAACAAGAGGAACTTTTTCAGGAGTACATGAGCTACACTACAGAAGTGCAGAGACAATTAACTGCTACAGCTCTTAACAGCAGCTGCCTTTGGGGGGTTGTGAGATGGTGGGCAGGTAGGACGTGAGAGTCAGGGGAATGGTCCTGGGGGCAGGGCTGAACACATCCTGTGGGCGTTCTGTGGAAAGATCAGTGTAGCTAGATCCCAAGATCCATTCTGGGGAGTCTGTGAGATTCTGAGTGGGCACATTGTAGCATGCCGGATGTGTTTAGCAGAGGAATTTGTGTTTTCATACTAGGTTCAAACAAATTAGCAAGCAAACCAACAAACCACCACGCTAACCAATAATCAAATAGTAGGAAATATAAATAACATTCTTATTAAAACTTAGGTTTCTATATCTTTTCTTTGGGCAAATACTTCCATGAAATGTTTCAGGTTTTTGCTTCATTGTAGTATAACACACTTAACCTGAAATAAATGCAGCTACTGTGTTGCCCTGAAATCAAAATTAGGCTGACTGATTAGAAAGCAGATCCAAGGCAGGTGTGGTGGCACATGTTTGTAATCCCAGCACTTGGGAGGCTGAGGCAAGAGGATTACCACAAGTTCAGTGCCAGCCTGGGTTACAGAGCGAGTCCACACATCAGGACTCCCTTTGAGCCAGGCCACCCTGGAGGGCTGGAGGGATGAGGTCTGGGGGATTCTTAGGTGCTTAAATTTTCTTTTTTCTTTTTTCTTGTTAATCCAATAGTTTATTTTCATCTACTTGCTTGGAGAGGCTTTTTTTTTTAAACCAAGAATATGTATTGGTACACTGTATACATATTGATCACATTCATCATGGTTATTTTGTACCTGTACATGATGTATCTTGGTTCCCCCCTCTTTCCTACCCCTCCTTTTCTCTTCCCCACCCTTCCCTATTTACAGTAGGTTTATTTACATTTTTCCATTTTTTCCCAAAAATACAAAGAATCAACGAATCAAAGAGTTGGTTCTTTGAAAGATTAAATAAAATAGACAAACCTTTAGCCAATCTTACCAAAACAAGGAAAGAAAAGACCCAAATCCATGCAATAAAAAATGAAAGGGGTGAAGTCACAACTGACCCTATGGAAATCCAAAGGATCATCAGCACCTACTTCAAGAACCTCTACTCAAATAAGATGGAAAACACGGAAGAAATGGACAGATTCTTCGAAACATATGAACTACCAAAACTGAATCAAGAAGTCATAAGAATACTAAATAACCCAATATCAGTCATTGAAATTGAAGAGGTAATTAAAAACCTATCAACAAAGAAAAGCCCAGGTCCTGACGGCTTCACAGCTGAATTCTACAAGAAATTCAGAGATGATCTAATACCACTATTCCTCAAATTCTTTTTTTTTTTTTTTGAGACAGTGTCTCACTATGTAGCCCAGGCTGGCCTTCAACTCTTGAACCTCCTGCCTTATCTTACTGAGTTCTGGGATTACAGCCATGGGCCACCACACCTGGCTGGTTCTCCAAATTTTTTTTTAACAATAGCTTGAATTCATCGACTGTAGGTGAGGAAGAAGAAGGCAGAAAGAGTCCCTAATTGATAGGACCATGAGAATGAGATAGTAACAACTCAATTAGGTTCAAATAACCTTGATACTCTACACTTCCAAAGCCAAGCTGTTGCTCACATCAGTCATTTCACATAATTACCAGTGAAATTCTGTTTAATTTAGTTCAGGCTAAACACGATACATAATCAGGGTGAATAGAGGCCTATACGGCTTAAAATATTTACCCCTAATCCTTGTTAGTCTAGTCCTACTGAGATCAAGAACTCAAATTTCTTGATTCTTCATTCTTTCCACTTATGTAGTAAGTAACTTCCCTCTGCCTTAGTTTCCTCATCTGTTAAATGAGATGATAGTTCCTTCTTCATAAAATTGCAATTTTAGTGAGTTAAGCCATATAAGCACTCATTTACCTATTTAGTTAACAAATACTCATTTACTATTTTCTGTGTACCTGCCCAGGAAGGAGATGAGCACTATGAGTAAAACAGCAGAGTAAAGACAGGCTCCTTCTTTCCAAAAACTTACACTCTCATGGGGACATACTTCATGTATCTGTGACAAAATGGACATCAAAGTAAAACAACAGAGACCACAAGAGGTCAGGGGAACAGAAAACTTCTCAACCTAACCCAGAAGTCTTCTCTAGAAGTTTCGCTTCCTCTCAGAAGCTTCCTTCCTTGACACATCTCCCTTTCCCACCCCTAAGCTCTGCCCCAATTCTGTCCTCTCATGATTCCCCAGGCACACTACTTTCATTCATGCCCCATACTGTAAATCGCCTACTTCTCTGTCTCCTCCATTGCAACCTGCTCTTAATCCAAGATCTACAGCCTTAGTTTCCTCATTTGTCATTAATGAGTGTTGAACAAGATGACCTTCATGAGCACTGATAGCCTAATAGCCTTAGCTATTTTTTCTTTTAGTACCATGAGATATCTGGGGATTGTGCTACTACTACATGTCGTCCCTACATTGAATATGTACTATAAGTCATAAAGAAAACTCTGTAGGTGCTCAGGGTCTTTGAACTTTCTCTCTAATGTTCCTAGGATGAAGAGTACCCTTTCTAGTTTATGTTAGCAGGCAGAGGAGATAAGAGAGCAATAAACATAGGTAGGGTTTCTTGTACTGTGAATTTCTTTTGGGCTATGTGAAAACATGACTCTATTTGTAACAACCACAAAGAAAAAATGTGCGATTTATTCAACATGACCTTGTCTTCCTTCCTTTCAAAAGAAGGCCTATGTCTGTGCTTTCTACCTGCAGTTTGAGCTCAGTAGTGACCACGTTTTACTATCTGTGAGTGAATTAGATATAAGAAGGTTATCCTGAGCCTTTACCCAGTCCTCTGTTCTCTGCAACTTTCCTTCCTTTCCCATTCCTAACCCAATCTCTTTCTCACCTTCTCACATTTTCGATGCTCTGGAGTCCTCATTCCTGATCCTTTGTGCTATACCACTAGCCCCTGACCCTATGCGCTACCTTCCATCCATTCATGCATTTAGCCATTCATCAGCACTCATTACGTACCTACTCTCTCAGGGGCAGGGAGTGAATCTCAGAGCACTTCACAGAGAAGATATTTGACCCGGGCCTTGAAAGATGATAGGCTTTTTTGAAGGTGGGATGTGGGAGGAAAAAGGGAAATTATTTTGGGCAGAGAAACAACATCTACAAAGCCAATGAGGCATAAAAGTTTTGATGTACTTAAGAGTTGCAGAAGTAACTTATTATACCTACAGCATAAGGAAAGGGCTGGAGGTGATGTTTGAAAAATGGAGAGAGGAAAAATAATATAGGGTTATGTGTGCTGCGATATGGGTTTGGATTTTATCCAGCAGGCTATAGGGAGCTACTGGAAGCTTTAGACAGGAGGTCATAAACAAGATTTTCATTCAGAAAAAAAATCATCATGGCAGTAGCAGGAAGGATGGCTTGGAGAGGAGGAAAAACAAAAGGAGGGGGACTTGCCAGGAGGCAGAGCATGACCATATTGTAATATTTCAGGTAAGAGACCTGAGCCAAAGCAGTGGCAGTGATGACTAGAAGTGGACAGCTGGGCACATGAGTAGGGTATTTAGGAAGTAGGCCACAAGACTTAGTAAATGATCATATGAGGGAGATTAAGGCCATTTCTGAGTCCATTGTTTGGCTGGATGGGAGCGCTGTTCACTAGAAGAGGTGGCCCAGGAGAAATTGGGCTTCAGGGAAAATTAGGGGACACATTGTGGACATGTTGACTGCAAAAGGGTCTCTTTCAAGTTCTGTTACATAGATAACACCTGAAAAAAAAGATGAGCACCTTTCAAGTAGCTTATTAAAAAAAACTGCATAATGCTGTGCAAGTAATAAAATGGAGGATTATATTCATACTAATTACTTCTTTTCTTAGCTAGAAGTCTATTGTATTCAGAAATCTTCAATAATTTACAAAGCAATTTTAGAAACCAAAGCTTTAATAAAACTTGAATGCACACAGGAGAAAAAATATATTATTGTGACCTTATTAAGTTACTCATGTAGAGCTTTTTAGCTGAGTTGCATGAAATAAATTGTCCAGCTTTTCACTCTTCATTATAAAATATTTTTTTTTTTCTGGGGGCTTAGAACTAACACAATTAGCTGTGCTGATGGAAGGAAGAATAGCAGAAGTAATTGTAAACCACATATGAATCAAAGCTCCACAGGCAATTCCCAGGAAAATGTGTGGCCTTGTGTAGTTCTTCGGAATCCTTGGTTGACCTCTCTGGCAGCTACAACTCATTAGGCAGTTACCTTCAGGGAAAGTTTATATTCTAGAAAGTCTAGTTTATAAGCAGGCGGTAAGAGAGAGCAGTGGGGGGAAATAATAACATAATAGCAATTAAGCATAAAATTAAGATAAAGGCTGTTCAGTGTTCAGATAAAGGCTATCAGACAGCTGTTAGTGGGGGGTTGGATTATTTAATAAAGCAAAGGTGGAAGGTGAAATATAATAGGGAATGAGTGGCTCAAAAACAAGGACAGATCTATATGTGGTTGTTTTTTTGGCGGGGGTTGGTGCTAGGGAGCGAACTCAGGGCCTTGTGCTTGTTAGGCAAACTCTGTACCACTGAGCTAAATCCCCAACCCCTATATATTGTTTTTTGAATGTAATAGATAGAGTTTCTTGCTTTCACATAGCCAAAAGATCTCCAAAGATAACTAAAAGGAATTCCCTGTTAACTTTTCAGTCCACGTCATGGTCACCTCTTGCCTGGACAGTTGCAGTAGTCTCCTGGCCTCTACCCTTACTCCCACTCAAGCCATTTTCCACCTGGAAGCCAGAAAAATCTTTAAAAATCCCCAGCATATCATGTTATTCTTTGGCTTGAAACCCTCCAATGCATTCCCCTTGTGTTTAGGGGAAAAAATTCCAATTCATTAAAATGGCCCAAAAAACTGTTCTCTGGTCGCTACTTACTCCTCCCACATTGCCACTCATCACGCTCTTCTTCACTGGCTAATCAGCAGCTATATCTGGCTGCTTTCTTTTCCTCAAATAAATCCAGCTCTGTCCATTCCTCATACCACCATGTTTCTCTCATTCTCTCTCACCTTCCCTCTTTGTTTTCTTTGTAAATGTTTTACTCTCGCTGTGAAATGAGTAGTGAAGCATGTTTCTCAGGCATTCCTGATCTGATTGTTATCTTTTCCCCACCGAGACATAATTCACATGCAACAAAATGCACCTATTTCAAAGTGCACAATTCCATGGTGTGTAATGTATTCAGAGTTGTGACGCCATCCCTACCACCTGATGTTGGATATTTTCGTTACCTAAAAATAAATCTGGAATCCTTTAGCTATTACCTCCCACCCTCATATCTTCCACCTCCAGCCCTAAACAACCACTGATCTATTTTCTGCCTCTGTGGATTTGTCTGCTGTAGACATTTCATATAAATGGGATCATATACTGTGTGGCCTTTTGTGACCTGCTTATTTCAATTAACATAATGGTTTTGAAATATATCCATGTTATATCAGTGCTTCACTCCTTTTTCTGATCAAATAATATTCCATTATATGTATATGCTGCGTTTTGTTTATCTATTCATTAGTTTATGGGTGTTTGGGTGGTTTCCATTTTTGGCTACTATAAATAATGCTGCTATAAACAGTCATGTACAAGTTTTTGTAGATTTTCATTTCTTCTGGGTATATATGTAGGAGTTTCATTGCTGAGTCATATGGTAATGATGCTAAATTTTTGTTGACTGACTCACTTGTACTCCTGACTGCTCAAAGGTTACTTCCTCTGAGGACTCGTCCCTCACTATTCCTTCCTAATCACCCACTTCCAACATCAATCTCTATCATTTTATTCTATTTTATTTTCTATGTATCACTTACGACCATCTAAAATAATCTTGTTTACTTTACTAGTTTACTTCTCTGTCTCCACCCACTAGAACATCACTTCCACAAGGACAGGGGCCTTGTCAGTATCACTCACTGCTGTGCCCTCAGCACTTAAGACGTTGATTAGCAGGCGGTGGGGACACAATAAATATTTATAAGCTAGTACACGAATGACTCTATGGCAGAAATGCTTGTTCCATTTTAACCCCATGAAGCTACACCAAAAATTTACTACTGATTGTTTCAGTGCTTTTCTATTCCCTTAACTGTTCTTTGAAAAAAGTAAAGCCCAGCTCATCTAAATGATAGAAAAAGTAGCTGCAGCAAGAATTCATGGATTATTTGCTTTAGATCTCTCAACCCCTCACCTCACTCAAGAAATTGTGGCAACTCTCTAAGATTGGAATAGATGAGGATTTTAAAGGAAAGAAAACTTTTGTGGAGAAAATGAGTTGTGGATTGCCTTACTTTGCAGAGCTATAAATTGAGGATTTCTCCTTTGAAAAATGAGGTGCTCTTTGAAATGCTTGGATTTCTAATCTTTATTTTATTTTATTTTATTTTATTTTTTGGGTGCTGGGGATCAAACTCAGGGTCTTGTGCTTATTAGGCAAGCACTCTACCACTGATCTAAATCCCCAGTCCCAAGATTTCTAATCTTTAGATAAGAATTCATTTTTTTCTGATAATATTCATGTATTTCTCACCTGGAGATCTTCTTTTATTAATTATATATTTTATTAGTACATGTTTGCAGTACATAATGATTACATTTTTTAATGAGGAACTTGTACATGTACATTACACATCTTAATTCTTTTTGTCCCCTTCCCCTCCCACCCTTCCGGCTTCTTCCAACTCTTTATCCCCTTCCCATTTGAAAAAGCTCTATCCCATTTTTTCTTTGATTTTTTTTCTTTTGCAATATTATTCATTATACTTTTATCAGGGAAGGACAGAAAAGTTGTGTGGTAACCTGTTTTTGACCCTTATAAATAGTCATTGACATAAAATGAAGAGTACTAAGTGGAGAGGAATTAGAGGGAGATATCTGCAAGATTTTGTTTTGTCTTAATAGGAAAATGAGATCAAAATTTGTGTCCAACATGTTTTCCCAATGCTTTCCTTTGATTGCCTTCATATGCCCCTCTTTCAGAGTGGAGTTGTTTTTTTTTTTAAATATAGATGCAAAATTGAGTAGATATGATAGCTCATTAACATTTCAGAAGAAATCTGAGTTGCCCATGTAACATTTTCATATGCATCCTAATATTCCTAATATCTTCCCTCATAACTATACATTTCAAGGATACCTTTCATAAAATGTTCAAAATTGCTGGTTGATTATTTTAAAGTGTATTTTGGGTTATAGCCTCCAGGGGTAGAGGCTTGACAGGGGAAGTAGTAGCTGTGTTCTAAAGTTTCCTCCAGGTTAGTGATTTCCCCAAGTTTAATCTCTTCTTCCAAAGTTCCAAAGAGGTAGTCTCAAACACGAAAGAAAACTAATCTCAGGTACCAGCAGGTATTGATAAATTTCTCACAGACATTTGCTCTCTAACACATGCTTTGACTCTATAAAAATATATAAAGCAACATGAGAATGACAATCTGCACACTGGGTACCTCTGCAGACAGCAACAGAATGAGAGGCTAAGACTATACATACGAAACTTCATCTAAAAAAAACCAAAATGTTTTTGTTATTGAAATGGAACATAAATGTTATTGAAACGGAACATAAATGTTAGTAAACGTTGTTGAAATGAAACAGAAAATGTACAAATTAAAAATGTAGCCATGTCACTAGTGCCCTATGTGTAAAATTTTGATTTCTGAACTAAGTGTAAGTGTTGACTATATCGCCCATACTTTTAAGTATTTCATATGTCTGAAATGCTTAAATGTTTTTTTTCCAACTCTTACCAGGACCTCAAGTAGTTAGACTACGAAGCCTTTAAATTCCTTTCCAGTTGTAGAGTGAAAAGACAACTACAGAATGGAAAACAAAACAAAACAAAACAAAACATTGCCAGTGATTCCTCACACAGAAAACTCACATTGAGAATATACAAAGAGCTCAAAAAATTTAGACTCCCCCAAGCAAAAGATCCAATCAAAAAATGGGCAAGCAAACGAATAGACACTTCACAGAAGAGGAAGTCAAATGGCCAATAAATACATGAAGAAATGCTCAAAATCCTTGGCCATTAGAGAACTGCAAATTAAAACAACGCTGAGATTTCATCTTACTCTAGAAAGAATGGCGACCATCAAGAAAGCAAATAATAATGAATGCTGGTGAGGCTACAGGGGAAAAAGGAACGCTTCTATATTATTGGTGTGAATGTAAACTAGTACAACCACTATGGAAATTAGTATGGAGATTTCTCAAAAGCCTAAAACTAGAAATTCCATTGGACTAAGCTGTTGTCCTTCTAGGTATCTTCTCACAAAGAATTAATGACATATTATCATGGTGATGCGTATATACCCATGTGTATAGTAGCACAACTCATAGCAGATAAATCTTAGAAGCAGCCCGTATGCCCATCAACAGCTGACTGGATAAAGAAAATGTGGTTTTTTCACATAACGGAGTATTATTCTGCTACAAAGAATGATAAACTTGCATCATTTGTAGAAAAATGGATGCACCTTGAGACCATAATATTAACGAAATAAATCAGACACAGAAACTAAAGTATCACTTGGTTTCTTATATGAGAAACCCAGAGTAAAAATAAAGAGCAAAATAAAGGATAGACAATAGGAAGTAGATAGATTGTTCTGAAAGGGGAAGAGGATTAAGAGATGGAGGGAGGGGGAGGGAAGGAAGAGATAAGGGATGAAAAAAGGGATTGGGATGTGCTATGTATGTGTACCAACTCCACACGAGAAATGTAAGCATGTACTGCAGACATGTACAAAAAACAAAAAGGAAGGTGCTCAAGAGATGGGACGAGGGAGAGAGGGAGGGAAGGGAAGGGGGATGAAAAAGAAATTAAGATGTGTTATGTACATGTACCAACTTCCCACAAGGAATGTAAACATTATATACTACACATGTGTATGAATAAACCAAAAGTTTTAAAAATCCTTTCTGGTTTAAAAGCCTAAGAAAATCTAATCAAAATAGGATCTTTGTTGGGCTGGGGATTTATCTCAAGTGGTAGAGCACTTGCCTAGCAAGTGCAAGGCCCTGAGTCCCATCCCCAGCATCCCCCCCGCCAAATGAAATAAAAAGACTCTTTGGGCAAAATAAACTTAAAAAACATAATTGCTATAAGTTATAAAACACCATTTAGCATTTTATGTCACTTTAACACATAGTTTAACATCAAAATGTAAAGATGTTTTTAATATTTATTTTTATTAGCACATATTTGTAATATATAATGATTATATTCATCATGTGGAGTTGGTACACATAAAAATACATCTTAATTCTTTTTTTATCCCATTCCTTTCCCCATCTCCCCCTCCCACCAACTCTTGCTTACCATTGAAAAGAAGAAAAGAGCAGCAGTTTAAGGATAGGGCAGCTCGACCTCAATTACCGGGTGGTCAGGACTGGGTGGCCAATTAAGAATGACCCATGTTATGTCTGTTCTGTCACAACCCAGTATCGGGAAGTTGTTTGTTCCAGAAATGTGCAAGGAGAGCAAGGACATCCTGCCCCAAGAATGTGCAAACAGAGCAAGAAAGAAGAGAGAGCAAGGACGAGGACGGGGGCCAAGCATGGACTGTCACATTGCCTGTTGGAACCAATCAAGCATTGGCACAATATCCCATCCCATCCTGTACTCTTTCCTTTCCCCTTCCCCTTCCCCATAAAAACCCTTCGCTTCTGTAGTTCGGGGCCTTTACCACTGTCTCCTGCGTGGGACATGTATTGGCCCAGAGCTCTGTTTAAACAATAGCTTGTTGCTTTTGCATCGAATCTGGTCTCTTGTCGTCCTTGAGCGCCGCTCTCCCTTGTCCCGGGTAAGTTTCAACCTTAACACCATCCCTTTTGCAAGCGATCACTCTCCCTGTTTGCTACTATCCTTTATTTTGCTATACAATATATTTAAAGTGTAGGTTTCTCATATAAGATAAAACCTGTGATATATAATTTTATGAGTTTGATTTATTTCACTTAAGATTAGGGTCTCAAGGTGCATCCCTTTTTCTACAAAAGACTCAACTTTATCCTTCAGTTTGGCAGAGTAGTACTCCATTGTGTATAAATACCACAGTTTTTTTTATCCATTCATCTATTTGTTAATGGACATATGGCTGCTTCCAAGATTTAGCTATTATGAGTTGTGCTGCTTTCATCATGGGTGTGCATGGATCGCCATAATTGCATGTCTTTTGATCTTTTGGGAAGATACCTAGAAGGAGAATAGCTGTATCAAATGGAATTTCTAGTTTTAGGTTTTCGCAGAATCTCCATACTGATTTCCATAGTGGTTGTACTAGTTTACATTCCCATCGACAGTGTAGGAGGGTTCCCCTTTCCCTTGCAGCTTCACCAGCATTTGTTTTTTCTTTCCCCAATTTTTAAGAATATTTTATTAGTACATGTTTGCAGTACATAATGGTTATGTTCATTTTAGAGAAATGGTGCGTGTACATAACACATTTCAATTCTTTTTTCCCTTTTTTCTCCACCTCCAGCATCAGATTCATTTATTTATAAATCATTATAAAATTAATTATCATATATGCAGATTAACAACCAGAACTAATAGGCCAAAACACACATAAAACACATAAGACAATGTTATGCTTGTATCTAGATGACTCCTCCCAAAAGCCTCATGCACTCACAGGTAGGACTTCTGGGAGGTCATCAGTGGGCGGGATGGGGCCCTGTGGCAGGTCCTCTATGCTGTGCACACAAACTTGGGCAGTGCAGGCAGTCTGGCATCCCCCGATGAGGTCATCAGTAGGCAGGAAGGGGCCCTCACCAGTCTGCAGCGAAGGGTGTGCAAACCTGGGCGCAGCATTTGTTATCATTTGATTTCTTGATGATAGCCATTCTTTCTGGAATAAGATAGATTCTCAGTGTTGTTTTGATTGGCATTTCCCTAATGGCCAGAGATGCTGAACACTTTTTATGTATTTATTAGCCATTTGTACTTCTTCCGAGAAGTATCTGTTCATTTCATTTATCCATTTTTGATTGGGTCTTTTATATGAAGGGTCTAATTGTTTGAATTTTGTTTTTGTATTTTTGGGGTGGGTGCTGGGAATCAAACTGAATTCTTTATATCAAAGGACTCTTTTTTTTTTTTTTTGTGGTGGCGGGGATCGAACTCAGGGCCTTGTGCTTGCAAGGCAAGCACTCTAATCACTGAGCTAAATCCCCAGCCCCCTGAATTCTTTATATATTCTAGATATTAGTTCTTCGTTTGAGGAATGAGTGGAAAAAATTTCCCCATTTTGTAGGTTGTTTGTTGTTAAGTTGTCACTTGGTTGGTTGTTTCCTTTGCTGTTTAATTTGATATGATTCCATTTGTTGATTCTTGGTGTTATTTCTTGTGTAATTGGGTTCTGTTCAGAAAGTCCTTGTCTGTAAGAGTTTTCTCTATTTTATCTTCCAGAAGATTTTTCTCTTTTAAGATTTAGATCTTTGATCCATTTGATTTTAGTTTAGTACATGGTGAGAGATATAGGTCTAGATTCAGTCTTCTTTATGTGGATAGCCACTCTTCTCAACACCATTTGTTAAAGAGACGATCTTTCCTGCAGCATAAGATTTTGGGCACTTTGTCAAGGATCAGTTAGCTGAATGTGCATCTACTATTTTTTTTTTTTTTTTTTTGGTGCTGGGGATTGAACTCAGGGCCTTGTGCTTGCAAGGCAAACACTCTAGCCACTGAGCTAAATCCCTAGCCCCTGCTATTCTATTCCATTGATCCATGTGTCCGACTTTGCACCTGGGCCTGGGATTGTGATGTCTCCTGCTTTGCTCTTGTTGCCCAGGGTCACTTTTGCTATTCTGAGTCTCTTTTGGTTCCATATCAAATTTAAGATTGTTTTCTATAGTTCTGTGAGGGATGCTATTGGTATTTTTATTGGGATTACTTTAAATCTGTATATCAGTTTTGAAAGTGTGGCCATTTTGACAATATTAGTACTGTCTGTCCAGGAACAGGGATGTCTTTCCATTTTCTGATGTCCTCTTAAATTTCCTTTTTCAGAGTACTGTAATTTTCATTGTAGAAGTTTTTCGCATCCTTGATTAGGTTAATTCCTAAGTACTTAAATTTTGTGCTATTATGAATGGTATTATTTTCACAGTTTCTTTCTCTGTGAGCTCATTATTGGTGTAAAGAAACAGTATTGATTTTTGTGTGTTGATTTTGTGCCCTGTCACAGTACCTAATTTGATTATTAATTCTAGGAATCTTTTGGTGAAATCTTTTGCATCATGTATGCAGACGATCATGTCATCTGCAAATAATGATAATTTCACTGCTTCTTTTTCTGTACTTATCCGTTTTATTTCTTTCTCTTGCCTGATTGGTCTTGCTAACATGTCAAGTACTCCATTCAACAGGAAGGGTGATGATGGGCATCTTTGTCTTGTTCTGATGTTAGAGCAAACGTGTTCAGCTTTTCCCCATTTAATATGATGGTGGTGGGAGGTTTATCCTAATGGCTTTTATCAGCTTGAGATAAGGTCCTTCTAGAACTATTTTCTTCAGGGTTTTTTTTTTTATCATGAATGGATGCTGGAATTTGCAAAGGCTTCTTTTGCATCTAATGACATGGTCATGTAATGTTTGTCTTTGCTTCTGTTTATGTGATAATTTATATTTATTGATCTGCATATGTTGAATGAACCTTGCAAACCCTAAGATGAAGCTTATATGGTCATGATGTATGATTTTTGATGATTTGTTGCATTCTGCTTATCAGGATCTTATTGAGCATTTTTACGTTTATCTTCATTAAATAATTTGGCTTGCACTTCTCTTTCTTAGTTGAATCTTTGTCTGGTTTGGAATCAAGGTGGGGCTGGGGATTTAGCTCAGTGGTCAGAGTGCTTGCCTAGCAAGTGCAAGGTGCTGTGTTCAATACCTGGCACCAAAAAAGGAAAATGGAATCAAGGTAATGCTACCTTCCAGGACTTTTGAACTACTCCTTCCCTTTCAATTTTGTTAAAGAATTTAGGGAGCATTGGGATTAGATCATCCCTGAAGTTTTTATAGAATTCAGGGGTGAATTCATTGGGTCCTGGGCTTTCCTTGGTAGGTTTTTTTTAATTACTGCTTCAATTTCTTTTCATGTTATTGGATTATTCAGGGGTTTTATATGTTCTTTGCTTAGTTTTGTTAATTCATAAGCATGGAGGAATCTATCCATTTCTTGTGGAGTCTCCAATTTATTGGAGTACAGGTTTTCATAGTAGTTACTAATAATTTCTGGATTTCAGCAATGTTCATTGTGATTTTGTGTTTTTCATTTCTAATTGCATTGGTTTGGATCTTTTCTTTTTTGGTGAGATTGGCTAAGGGCTTGTCTATTTTGTTTATGTTTTGCTTTGTTTTGTTTTGTTTTCGAGATAGGGTCTCACTATGTGAAGCTGGCCTTGAACTCACTATATAGCCCAGGCTGGCCTCAAATGTGTGGAAATCCTCCTGCCTCAGCCACAGAAGTTCTGGGATTACAGGCATGTGCCACTATTCCTGGCAAGTCTATTTTGTTTATTCTTTCAAAGAACCAGCTCTTTATTGTTGATTTTTTGTATTTTTATCCCTATTAATTTCTGGTCTTCTCTTCATAATATTCTTCCTTTTACTAGCATTGGATTTTGACTATTTTTGTCTTTCTAGGACCTTTAGGTGAATCATTAGTTTATTTATTTGCAAATGCTCTGTTTTTCTGATGTGGGGGTTTAGAGCTATAAACTTCCCTCTTAGGACCACTTTCATTGTGTCCCATAGGTTCTGGTGTGATATAGTAGCAATACTGTTTGATTCTAGGAACTGACAATTTTTTTCCTTGATTTCTTCTGTGACCAAAATGTAGAGAATTCTAGTGACTTCTATTTAAAGTATCATGTTATCTGTGAATAAGTATAGGTTGACATCTTCCTTCCTATTCATACCTATCCCTTTTGTTCTTGCCTGGTTGCTCTGGCTCTAGTTTCATGTGCTATATTGAGCAGGAGTGCTGAGAGTTGACCCTTGTCTTGTTTCTGATTTTAAAGAGAACGCCTTCAGTTTTTCTCCATCTAGTATTGATATAGGGGAAAAAATATAACTCCCAACCTGCTAGATGTCAGTTATGCTGAGTTCGTGTTCCCCGAAGTCGAAGAATGAATCCTAAGGAACAAAGGAGGTTAAGAGTAGGAAATTTATTGCGAGAGAGAAAGAGAGCTTCTGAGAGACAGGAGGGGACCAGAGTGGGTTGCCAACAAGCTCAATTTTCAGTCTAAGTTTTATAGAGCACAATCGCAAGGCAGGTACAGTGTGTATCAAAATGATGATTAACCAATAACATTACAAGTGTAGTCACTTAGGTAATATTGATCCAATGGGGAAGAAGGTCACATAGGAAATGAACATGGAAGGAATAAAGATATTCCAGGATGGGGTGGATCTGGAGGTCTTGGTCGCCCACCTGGGTGACCTAGACTTTATCAGATCAGATGAGCATAATCTTCAGTTCATTGTTTATCCCTTGGCCTTACTTTGAGGCCTGATCTTCAATGGATGCGCCTCCAGCCATAGTTGTAGCGTATTCTCTTGTGTATTGACTCCATTGTGGGCCCAGCCCGGTCTGACTACTTATAATATTTCTACCTTACTTCACTGTCTGTAATAGTATGATGTTGGCAGTGAGTTTGACATAAATGGCTTTTATCAGTTTGAGGTAAGGCTCTTCTGTACCTATATTCATCAGGGTTTTTATCATGATTTGGGGCAGCTCCACCCTTTCTCTCTCTCACCTACATTTTAGCCCGACCTTGAATTTCTACAGAGCAGATAGGGAGTTCTATTGTCTGTTGTCGGAGAATCCTGTTTCTTGCCGCAGACTGAAAAGACAATCAGATTGGGAAAAGGAACTGAGGTCGTTTCACTTTGGGTGTTACCTATGCTGCCCTCTGCTGGTAGAACACTCAATTTATAGATGACCAGCAAGAGCTTTGTTTTTGTTTTCTATCTAGGCCAGGCTTACTATACAAACAGGGCGCGCATGTGGAAATCCATTGTTTAAAGCTTGCCTGTATTTTCCCACAAAAGAATCACTATTTCACATGGTAGTTGATCTCCCACTTTCTAAATTAATAAATTGATCAAATCTATCCATGTTTCTATGCAAGCTGCCATCAATTTGGAACCAGTAAATTTATCAAGGATCTTCTGTATACGAGACATTCCAAGGACTACAAATATGATTCCAAAGGAGCCTTTTCCTCCAAGAAAGTAATTTATCTTGTATGGGGTGATAGGACATTAGCATGGCTGACTATAAGAGGCTCTTCTTTGTGGCAGTGCTAGGGATTGAAACCAGGGCCTCGCAGATGCTAGCTAGGCAAGTGCTCTACTACTGAGCTAGATCCCCAGTCCTACAAATGCTATTTCACATGCTGTTTGGAGGGGTACACACAGCGAAGAGTGAAGATTGAAAAGATGAAGATGACATACCAAGGGAGGAGAAATCAGGAAAAGCTTTAAGAAAGCAGTAGAATGAGATGTACTGTGGCAGTAAATGGGGTCGGGTGTTCAAGGAGAAGGAACAAAGGAAGTAAAGGCATGGAAGTAGGAAAACTTGGGCTTTGGTCTAGCAATAGCAATAATATTCTGGCCCGATAGCCTGCCTGTTGGGCCAGAATATTAGTAAAGAATCCACATATGAACAAAACTTGATGCGAAAATTTGAAGATCTCATGCTATCCTTTACAACAAGTAAGAGACGACTTGGAAGTTCTCGGAGATGGACAGTGACTCTCCTTATTCACTTGGGGCAGGTGATGGGGTAAGGATGTGGAGTCGAGCAACCTAAAGGCTATGAATTGCTGTGGAAAGGATGCAGGCATCAAGAGTAAGGCCATAAGTTTGGAGAAGAAGCCCTGTTGAAGGTTATGAAAGGAGCAGGAGTTAGGGAGCAGAGTCCCCCACTTTCTTCCAGTCTGTCCTCATTTCCTTTCCTCTTTTCTCCACCCTCAGGAGTCCACGCAAGAGAGTGGCCCTAAAAGAGCTAAAGAGTGAGGTGAGGAAACTTTGATGGTAGCAGGACTGGGAAAGTAGGCCAGGATTCTCTTTCTTATCTCTCTTCCCCTTGACACTGCCATTTAGTGTGAGAAGAAACTGTGGTGGTCTTGGTGGTGAGGGCGAGTGGTGGGAGGTGGGCATTGCCTTGGAAACTAGTGACTGAAAGAGATCTCCCTGTCATTTTCTGGACCTTCGGAACTTGACCTCTGACACTGCTGATCCTGCTAGTCCCTGGGCCTACAATGAGGACGAAAGGTGGATACTCTTCAGCCACAAAGTTAGGGTGGTAGTTCCTAGGTGGTAGGCAAATGTGGTTAGTCATTCATATATCAGAGAATCTGTCTGCCTCTTTCTTCCATGTAAGTGGTGAGAAAATTTATTTCTATTCGTGACATTCCATATGTAGGAGGAAAGCAACCCACTATTACCAAAGATGTTATGGAGGCATGAGATTCAAATTCAGTTCAGTAGCAGTAATGATAAGGATAAAATTTCTAGCATTTGTTGCAGAAATGTTATGTGGTAGGGTTTCTATTTGGTATGATGACAAATTTCTGGGAATGGATAGTAGTGGTGGTTGCACAACATTGGGAATATACTTAATGCCACTGAATTATATACTTATAAAATGGTTAAAAAGATAAATTTTTTAAGTATACTTTACCCAACCCCCACCCCCGCACAAAACCCTAGTTGTCAGAGACTGGGATTTTAACCACTGTGTTGTGTGTACTACCTCTTAATGAACATGAAGAAAGTGTCTCTTGTTCATGAGGCTCTCCAATATCATAGAAAAAGGACTAGATTTGCAGTCCAAAGACTTCTGTTCAAATACTACATATGCTTCTTACTAATTGTTATCAGAGTGTGGCTAAGACTTGTCTGGGTTTTCTTAGGCTAAAAGGGGAACTGAGTCCCACACAAACCTCTCCCAAAGGGTTCACATCAATTGCAGGCATAAAGGGATCCGCAGTGCTGCTGACTGAACTTGGGAAGAGGGGGCCCAAGCGGCTTTGAGCCTCTGATTAGGACAAACAAGTAACCTCTGAGCCAGTTTATCCTTTCTTAATGACTACTTTTACCAACGTGAAGTATTGCAACTCCTGGGTGGGAATTTCTAACAGGAAGTAAGACAATTACTGATAGAGGAACTTAAGAAGGCCCCCCTTGGAAAGGGGAAGGAAGATGAACTCTTATCAAGATAAACCACTTTCAGGGGTTAATATTAGATAAAGCCAGTGCATTCACATATCACAGAAAAGAAAGCCCCATCACAAGCAACCCTAGTAGTAAAAGCGATTACTCTTACCTAAGGTAAGAAGTCCCCTTGCCGGCAGAACAGTCCCCACCAGCCTTGTGGTCCCTGCTGTCAATGGAGAGCATTATTCAGTAATGGCTGAGTCTTTAGATATGCTGTGAGGCTGTGAGATAAGATAAAATACGAGGAAATCCACCCCTTCCCATTTTTTCAGCTCACAACACCCTCCCCGCTCAAGTTCCCTAAAGCTGTCACTAGGCTTGTTCAGGAACGGAGAAAGACAATCAGCAGACGCTACCCTCCGTTGAAAAGCCAAGTCTCATCAAAGGCTGCACAGAAAGACTTGGCTTTCTCAAGACCTTTTGTGTGTAGGTGGTTTGAAGCATATACTACTTCTTCCTAATAACAACAGTTAAGGGTACCAGGCTGCCCCTCGGGTGTATTTACCTTGAGAGAGGGCGGAACAGCCCGTAGGACAGTTCTTCCACTGCCACTGCACAGGCCTGAGTGTCTAGTACAGCCTAGATGGGAAATACGGAAGCCCTCCTTGGGTTCTAGGCTCAGTCTTCCCAGAGAAAAACAAGCATGAAACAATCCAGCTGGGGACACTGCATACCTGTGCTGCTGATTTGCCTCCCTCTGCTTCACTTCAGGAACCTTATTTCCATTCACTTTTGTTCTTTGAAACTCATTTGGCTGCACACATGGGCTATGGTGCTGCTTCTGCCTCCTTCCGCTGCTGCACTCCACTGTAGCCATGTCCCTCCATCTGGATCTCAGCAAACTCCTCCAGATAGCATTTTGTTAGTTTCCTGGCAGGCTCACACACTCACACTCAGCCAGCCCCTTGGACTTGGCTGACCTGGTTCCTAAGGCCTGGAATACCAGGGACCGCCTAGTAGCCACTCAGGAAGAATGTTTATACTCCCTGCCCTGTGCATCGATGCCAGGCAAGGAGACCGCAGCAGAATTTTCACAGTCATCTTGGCGTATACTCTCACCTCCATTGGTGCTACCGCCTAAGAGAGTAATAAGTGAACTCACTAGACTCAAATTGTTCAGATAAAGTTATGATGGGAAACAGAGTTCCAAGGGTCCTAAGGAAACACCATAAATCACACTTTGTCCCCTTGCTGGCAGAACAGAAGTACAGTAGAGTTCTTTTTGGAAACAAGAATGTAATGATATTATTACACTGTTATGATGTGGACATTGCTGTAATTTTTCAGCTTTTCAAAACTGCTTGAGTCATTTATAGGAAAATGGATGCACCTTGAAGCAGTAATGTTAAGTGAAATAAATCAGATACACGAGTTTAAATATTTCATTGTTTCTTTTATGTGAGAAACCCAGAGTGAAAATAAAGAGCATAATAAAAGATAGACAATAGGAAGTAGGGAGATAGATAGCGCTCAAAGGGGAAGGAGATCAAGACAGGGAGAAGGAGGGAGGGAGGGAAGGGATAATGGATTAAAAAACGAATTGGGCTGGGGATTTAGCTCAGTGGTTAGAGTGTTTGCCTCGAAAGCACAAGGCCCTGAGTTCGATTCCCAGCACCAAAAAAAGAACTAGTAACAAGTCTTTAAAAATACTTAGAGCTGGGCTGGGGATTTAGCTCAGTGGTTAGGGTGCTTGCCTTCCAAGCACAAGGCCCTGAGTTCGATCCCCAGTCCAAAAAAAAATAAAATAAAATAAAAACCGAATTGGCATGTGTTATGTACATGTACCAACTCCACATAAGGAATGTAAACATCATGTACCACAAATATGCACACACACAGAAGAAGGGGATCACGGGACGGGTGGGCGGGAGACAGGGAAGGAAAGGGGATGAAAAAAGGAATTAAGATGTGTTATGTGCATGTACAAACTTCCCACAAGGAATGTGAACATTATATGCTACACACATGTACTAATAAGCTAAAATAAAAAAGGAAACATTCCATGCTCCCCTTGCAAAAGACACAGTATAACCAAACCTGCAAGAAAATGGTTTTTTTTTTGCCAGTGAAATGAAAAGGCAGCTGAATTCTTCAGTCTCAGTGGAATCAATGAGCAATTAATTTCTCACATCAGCTGAACCTGGGAGGCCCTGGGACTAATACTTCAACTGAAGCTGAAAGGCAGCACACATCTCCTGACCCCCACATCAGCCCCTCCTATGCGGGCCAAGGGAAGACAGGATTTAAGTAGTTGGCTGCCCTCTGGTGTCCACAGGGAAGCAATAACAGCTGGCGGGACCACAGCTGCTTTTCAATGTGCTGCAAGGTTTGTGCTGCACAAAGGCACTTGGCTGGGACTGAAATTCAGCCTGTGTTCTCATTCCCAACCCTTGTCCCCCCACAAAAGGCCTCAATCACCTGGAGGCTGACCTCCTTTTTTTAAATTTTAAACCAAAAGGGGTGATTTATTTCTAATTCCCGTTTGGAAATTTCTGCATAGCTTCAGATTTCTAATTTCTAAAGGTACAATATAGGCTATCAGCAGCCCTATATTGCAGGTCATGCAATTGACGTGTACCAAATCTGTAGGGACATTATCTCTATTTCTGAAAGTTCACTTGTCCTGTAAAAATAGCTCAGGGTATACGTGTAGAATTGGTCCTATTCTCAGAAATTCTTTGTACCGAGAACTTCATAGCCATCCACCCACTTAAAAATTTCTATTATTTCTACCTCCAAAATATATCCTGCATCCATTCACTTCTCCACTTCTCTCCATCTTCACTCACTTCTAATCCAAGCTAGCAGAATTTATTGCCACAATGGTACCAACAAAAGGAGAAATGCTGGTCTACTACAATGATCTCCTAACTGGTCTCCCTGTTTCCACATGGAATGATTATTTAAAATATAAACCAATTCATGTGACTCCCCTCTACTGACTTCTGTATGAACTTAGAATAAAATCCAAAATCCTCCCACAGATTACTCAAAGCCTGGATAATCTGGCCTCTGATTAGCTCATCTGTCTTTCACCACTGTACTTCTCATCTACTAAGTTCTACCAACACTGTTGTTTTTAATTGAAATTTTTATTGTGATTATTACAGATTTGCATGCATTTGCACAAACAATGCAGAGCAAAACCCTTGCATATTTTGTCTAGTTCTCCCTAATGGTTACACTTTCAGAAACTATAGTGTCACAACCAGGATATTGACATTGATAGAGTCCACCAATGTTATTCAGATGTCCCCAGTTTTACTTACATGTGTATGTATGGGCATGTGTGTGTACTCCTTTCTATACAATTTTATCACCTGTGTAGTTTCATGTACCCACCAACACAATCGAGAAGTATACAGAACATTGATCACGCCTGTTATTCTTTTAGAATCACATTTCCTTGTCTCCCTCGACCATCTACCTAACCCTCAAGAAACTACTAATCTGTACTATATTTCCAAACTTTTGCCACTTTATAAACATTATATAGATGGAATCATATAGTATGTAATTTTAGGGAATTGGCTTTATTACATTTCGGCATAATTTCCTGGAGATTTATCCAGGCTATTACATATACATACAATTTGTTCCTTTTTATTATTGAGTTGTATTCCATAGTGCAAATGTGCCTCAGTCTAATCATGCACCTATGGATGAGCATTTGTAATGTTCACGTACAGATCTTGTAAAATGCAGTTTTTCATTTCTCTGAAATAAATGTCCAAGTGTGTAATTGCTAGGTCATATGGTTACCATACTTAATTTTTTAAAAATTGCCAAACTGTTTTCCCCAGTGGCTGTACCAGTTTGCATTACTACAGGAAATGTATGAGTAATCCAGTTTTTTCTCGTTCTCTTAAGTATTTGGTGTTGTCACTCTTTTTTTAAAATTTATTTTTAGCCATTCTTGTAGTTGTAATTTGGATTTATCCGATGACAAATGATGTCGCATATCTTTTCACGTGCTTATTCCTGATATGTATATTCTCTTCAGTAAAATTTCTGTATATAGACTGTTTTCAAAAACTGAATTTATTTAGTTTTGATAGTTTTTATGTTTTAGATATAGGATATTGTTTGTTGTGTGGCTTGTACATTTTTTCCCCCAGTTTGTAGCTTGTCTTTTTCATTCATTTCATATGAACTTTCACAAAGCAAAAGTTTTAAAAATTTTAATGAAGGAAGGACCCAAGATGGTGGAACAGAGAGGGTCAATGTATCAGACCCTCCAGGAATAATCACCCACAGGCATAAAAATAAGGGCTGGAGAGGACTGCAAACGAATGGAATTTATGCAGAAAGGAAGAAAATAGGATCAAGAATTACACAACGACAGAGATGGGAGAGGCAGCAGAGGGAAGCAGCACAGCCCGACCAGGGTGCAGCCCCAGGGTCGGAGGAGAACAAAGGGACCGCGTGATACACGTGAGGAGACCTGATCAAATCACGGAGATGGGTGAGAGGCAAGGCAGGCTCTGCAGAGGTTGGAGAGTCCGCAGGGACCAGCGGGAATATGACACAGCTGGGGGAGACCGGCAGGATGCCAGAGGGAAACAGTGAACTCGAGAAACAGCACGTGGCGGCACAGTGGCCAGTGAAAAGTCAACATGAAGTTTCTTCTCCACTCATGGAGGAATGCAGAATTATCAACAAGCTTGCAGAATGAGAAAAAACCAACTGGACCCGGACCCACAGCACCTGCAGTGGCCCCAAGCCCACGGCTGGTGAGTGAAGGTGGAGTGGCGCTCTAGGATAGAGACCCTCAGACTGGAAGGGGGAGGGGACCGCCATTTTTGCTTAGGAAAGGGCACTGGGCTCGAACTTCAGTGGTGGAAGGTAGTAGACGGCCAATTTAAATCAGCCGGCTGCAGAAAGTTCAGACTCTGTTACTATGATGGTCAGCGGCCAGTCCGAGCCCCACCAGGTAAATGTCTGGTAGCGCACTGTGAAGTCTTGCTGCTACCATTAACAGCGTTCAACACCCACCACAGTGCTGGGCGCAGACTGCAGCAGAGAGGCCAACATAAACAAAGGCACTCCCGGACTGGAGTTCTGTGACTTAGAAGGAGCCACAAGCTCAAAAGAGAGTTTTTTTCCTTTTCTTTTTGTTCTGTGGTTTTGATTTGCTTTAATTTTTTTTAATTATTTTTTTTTTGCTTTTTATGTGTGTGCGTCTGTGTGCCTGTGTGTGTGTATGCATGTGTATTTTTATTCTGTTTAAATTCTTGCCCGATGGTACCTTGATTTCATTCTCTTCTTTCTTTTCACTTTCTCTACATTAGCGTCTGTTAATATCTTTTTCTTTCCTTTCTTTTTAAAATCTTAATCCAATTCTTCATTCGACAGTAGTAACTTATTAGTTATTAGCAGTATAAAATCTTTTTAAAAGATTTTAAGTGTTTAAATTTCTTATCTTGTCTGTTAGCTTTTACTTAGTTTTTACTTGCTGTATTCCTCCTTCTATACAATATTCCCTGCATTTTTATCATGCTACATATGAATTTTGTATATAACCTTCCCTGATACCCCCTCCCAAAGGTACAACTGCAAATCCTTAATATTAGTAGACTCCGTTGTTCCTCTACTATTTCCTTAAGTTCAAACTATAGAACATAGGACTTAGAGGAAGAAGGGAAAAATAAATCTCTTTCATGTTACTATTCTTTCTCCTTATAGCTCTGTCTCTTACACTTTACTGCTTTGGCTTATCTAGACATTTACCCCCCTGGACTTTGGAAAGTAGATCCACTTAAATGGCTGTTAAATATAAGGGTAAAGAAAGGATTTGGGAAACACAAACGCAATGATCCACTGAAATATCTAATTGATGCTCCTGGTAGACTTTTCATTAATTTAAGCTTGTATACTTTGTTTTTGTGTTATTTTATATCTCCTTTTACTGTTACAAAGTTCATTAGGCTGCTTTACTATTGTAGAATTTGTTATTCCTAAAAAGGCTTCACAGGGAACATCCTGAGATAATAATCAACCAGACTGAAGCAAAAGATTAGGGCATGGCAGGCTGGCTTTCTGAAAACAGGATGTAACCTGTTGATTACAAAGATCCAGAATGGAGGCTGAACAACAAGATGTGACCTGACAACCGTGGCCAGAATGCATGGACAGAGAATCTTCTGATGGACCAGACTTCAGAGAATTTAAAGGGTGGTGGCCATTGACTTTGCCACCACTACAATCTTCCTGTTCTGCTGTCTTCCTGTTTATGCAGTGACCTGTCCTGCCTACAGGATGGATCTCTTCTTGCTCTTCTCTTTTCTTCACTCTTTCCTGTTCTTCCTTTACTTTAAATAAAAGTTGTGTTTGTTCATTGGTTGTCCCAGCCAATTCTTTGGGCAGGATAGAAACACCGTGGGGCCACTGGACACCATGCCCCTGACAACAAAACCACAGTTTGACCAAGACTGCTTGACTATGGATACTTCCTGTCCCTCCTTTTTTGTTCTGTGTCCTATTTATCCATATAACTCTTATTAGCTCCCTGGAGATGGGGCTGAGTTGCTTGGTCCTCCTGGTCCTTTCCAGTATACAACTATACTGAATACATTCCTTTCCTATGTCACCATTACTTCTTCCATTGATGAGTTGTGAGAAAAAAAAATGTGGGGAATGTTTAAATTAAAAATTATTACTGTAAAAGATACACATTGCCATTAACTCCTCTCAAAATACCCCTCTTTACTTTAAACACACATCCCACTGTCCTTGCCACTTTCTGAAGCAGTTCTGGAAGTCCTCTCTCATGAGTGTCTTTAGTTGTGCTGTGTGGCTGCCTTAATGTCTGAATCCATTCAAAGCATTTACCTTTCACTGTCATTTTGATTTTGGAGAAAAATCAGAATTTGTGTGGTGCCAGATCCAATGAATAAGGTAGACGAGGACACATCGTAATGTTTTTATGATCCTGCCTTTCAGCTGGATGGCACTCAGTGTTAGGAAAAGGAAAAAAAAAAGACTCACAGCCAGGGGCGAGTCTTTATTAGAATCCTGAGAGGAATCTATCTGGTTGAAGGGACCAGAAATGCAGCTCTATTACAGTCTACAGGGGCCTCATAGAGCAGCGGAGAGAAGTTGTAAAGAAGGAGATTGCTGTTGCGCTGGGGTTGCCAAAGCAAAGCAGGGAGGGGAGTTGTGCTCGCCTGTGGGGGAGAGTTCCCTCAAGGACAGTGATCGTTAGGCTGTAACAGATGGCAACTGCAGTCTCTCTGAGAGGGGTGAAAGCTGTGGTCTCTGGACCTGGTCGGCCTGGGGCTGCTTGTTCATGGAAAGGAAACCTGGAGTCCACAGGACTTAAAGAGGAAGGGGCTGAAGTGGCTGCAGTGGCCGCAGTCTGGTTCCTTCACTCAGCAGCGGCAGTCATTGAATTTTAAATCACAACTCATAAAGACATTCTGGAAAGAGGGCTTCCAGAACCACTTTAGAAATTGGCAAGAATAGTGGGATGACTGATTTCCAAGCAAGAGGGAGGATTTTGTGAGGAGTTGATGGCAATGCGTCTTTTACTGAAATACATTTTTAAATTTATATATTCACCGTATATATTGATTATGCCTCATTTCTGGTGGGCAAACAAATTCAGACAGTTGGGGCCCAGATGCACACTTCAAATGATCCTCTGCTTCCAAAATATTTTAAAGTCTAGGAGTAGCTTTCATATAAATTATGGCCAGTTTTGTAACCAATGTCCTATTAGCTGTGGGGATTGAATATTTCCTTTGTTATGTGAGGCTGTGAGTGTGAAGCTGAAGGTACAATGGAGACTCCAGAAATTTGGAGAAGCCAGGAACATGGATCATCTGAGGAAAACTGCAAGGAGGGAGCAGAGTGAGCTCAAGAGAGAAGCCCTGGGAGCTACCACCACTGGCAGCATCATAGAGGTGGAGCTTCTTAAGCCTTTCGGAGTTCACGTCTTGCCGTAGATTTCCCCAGATGCTGGCTATGGAATGACAGGACTTAATGTTCACCCGTTCACCCTGCTGGATTTTGAACTTGTTTCGGTCCCATTCCTTTCTATTTCTGTATTTGTAGCTTTTGCAATGGTAGTATTTATCTTGTGTCACTGTATGTCGGAAGTGTTTAACCTTCTTTTCATTTGTACAGGGGCTTGCAGCTAAGAGTTTGCCTTAAATCTCAGAGACTTTGGATTTGGACTTTTCAGCAATGCTGAAACTGTTAGGACTTTGGCAACTCTTGGAGATGGACTAAATGCCTTTGCATAAAGGGATGTGCATGAGTCAGTGGGTGACCAGGGGCAAAATATTATGCCTTGTATCTAGATGTCCCCCCAAAGCTTCGTGTGATCATAGTAGGGCTATTCAGAGGTAGCTGTATCTAGGGTGTGTGATGCTGGGATTAAGGGTGTAATGTTGGAATTAAGGGTGCATAATTACTAAATTACTGATTAGAGTTGTATAATTACTATACCACTGATTGGTATAGCATAGTTCTGGGTGTGGATAATGGGAAGACCCACCCTGGGTGTGGATGGCACCAACCAAAAAGTGGGTAGCCTGGAAGGGATAAAAGGGAGAGACAGGCTGCTACTGCTGCTGCTGCCCTTGCTTTATTGCTTTGCTGCCTTCTGCCTGGCCTGCCATGCCATCGACTGTTTCTGCTCTGCGATGCCCCTCTGCCCTGCCCTGCCTCTGCCCTGCCACCCTGACTTGGAGCCAGCCTATGGACTGAAACCTCTACAAACTGTGAGCTACAATAAACCTTTCCTCCTTTTACTTTGGGTGTTCAGTATTTTGTCTTAGCACCAAGAGAAGTAACTAAGATATTCATATATTAGTTTTGCATTACTATAACAAAATCTATGAGATAATTAACTTCTAAAGAGAAAGGTTTATTTTTGCTTATAGTTTTTGAGGTTGCAATCTATAATCAATTGACTGTGTTGCTTTAGGGCTTTGACAAAGCAGCACATCACAGTGGGAGCATGTGGTGGAACAAAACTACTAATATTGTGCACAAAGGATCAAAGAGGAAGAAGAAGGAGCCAGAGTTGCACAACCCCCTTGGGGGCTTAACCTCAATGATCTAAGAACCTCAAACTCAGTCTCACCTTTTATTTTTATTATTATTTATTTATTTATTTATTTTTAGTCCCACCTTTTAAAGGTTCTACCACCTGTCAAAATAGTGCTAAACTGGGGATTAAGCCTCTAACACATGGGCCTTTGGAGGACATTCAAGACCCAAACTATAGCATGCTGCTTTTATGTCATTGAATCTTTGTGTTGACTGTCTCTTTTACATTCTCTTACACGGAGAAAATACTCCAATTGAGAGGGCTTACACTTGTTTTTTGCATAAAATTTACATAGTTAATTAATGGATTAAAATTTAAATAAGGTCTTATCTTTTTTGGTTTGGAAAATTAAACTAATCTTAGGATAAATCTGTAGAAATAGTAATGGTATTTTCCTTGATGTGAAAGCAGCATCAACAATATGATCTTTTTTATCAAGATTATTTCATTGTGCTCCAAACACCACTTTACTCTTAAGCATAACCAAGTCACTTCTGGAAGAGGTGTCTTTGGGGATTGTTAAAACTGTCTTGTCAATATGAACCTCATGTTAATAACAGTTCAGTCCTTGTCCCCTTTCAAACCTTTTCAGAGCAGGATCTCATAATAAGGATTCATAATGGACTTTACATCATCACTCATTAATTTTAGTTGCAGGAGAGAATGATTTTAAAAGACTTATTCTTCTCTTCCACACTCATCTACTTCCTTATTCCATTTTGAATTAATAATCTTGGCAAGATGTACTTTTAGACAGTTTGTATTTTCTGTTCTTGAAAAGTCACTATTCTGTACACAACACTAAGGAAGAGCCACATGCCAGATTGGGAACAGCATGAGTTTAGAAACCAGACAGATGTACCTCTCTTCTTTCTAGCACTATACTTAGGTGAAGACCCTTTACCTCTTTGGTACTCTGTTTCCATGACAGTGAATAAAGTATGCTTTTAAGCATACCAAGTTGTGTTTGTTACATTGGTAGTGAACAATAAATGACAAGTCTCACAAAACCAACAATTAAAAAAAATCGTGTTCTGGAACAAAGAACCATGGAATAGGCAAAACGAAACTGGCTTTAGTGCAAGGTTTTAGGAGGTAAGATATAGCTGGAGGGGTGGTGCACCTGTAATCCTAGCACTGCGCTCCCTGGTGGACTTAAACCACCTTCCTTGGTAAAACCTGTGCAGAAGAGAGAGACATATTAAACAGATAGTGGTCCTAATTGAAACCTATACAGGCCAACTATCTAGAAAGAAAGTCCTACCAGCTCCTGGCCTAGGTGAACCAGTCTTTGCCCAAGAGATCAGATGTTTGCTGAAACTCAGATAAAAGGAACTTCTACGGTCCAATTAAAACCAACCTTTCAGTAATGTATGCCATGCCCACCTTTGTGGAGGTGGCAAAGATAAATAGTTGAGTCGAATCTACCTTTCTAAAATAAAGCCAGTTCCACCTGAAATATATGAAGAAGACCACCCAAAAGAAGAAAGCTACTCCTGTGAACCTCCAGAAGACCTGAGGTTCCTCTTCAAAATCACAGTGTAGATAAGTAGACTTCTACTTCACTTTCATGACTTCATATTCATTTTTGCCCCACAGTCTCCTGACAGGTTCATCATGCCCTCTTTCACTACCATCTGCAAACACTAATTCCTTTTTCACTGTCTTCTGACAGGTTTCCCTCAGTCTAGCCAGCAAGCCATATCATCCTAAGGTAGTTAGAGAGTACATAAACCCAAGTATGTAGGGCTTATGGTCCCATTCAGCAGGGAATAGCTACCTGAAGACCAGGACCTCTATTCCATCAACAACCCATAGAGAATTATGGGAATTTATGTCTCTCAGGGGGAAATGAGGCAGGAGATTAGGACACAGTAGGCCAGCTAGAGAACAGGATGTTACCCATTAATCACAAAGATTCAGAATGGAGGCTGAAAACAGGATGTAACCTGATCTGGAACAGAGACTAAACAACAGGATGTGACCAATCAGTCACATCCAGGGTACGTGGGCAGAGCAACTTCCCATAGACTGAATTTGAAAGAATATAAAAGACTCTTGACAGACCTTGGCCTTTGACTTCATTGCCACTATGATCTTGCTGTTCTACTCTTCTCCTGTTTCTGCAGTGGCCTGCTCTGCATAGGGGACAGATCTCTTCTTGCTCTTCTCTTTTCTTCATTCTTCCATTTTCTTTCTCTACTTTAAATAAAATTTACATTTACTATTCATCATTTGTCCCAGCCAATTCTTTGGGCAGGACAGAAAGAGCATGGAATCACCAGACATCATGCTGTCTAGCAGCAATAATAAGAAACATAAATTTTTGTATCTGACCCCAGTTCCTGAAACATACCTTTTTTTTTTTTTTTGGTGGTGCCGGGGATCGAACTCAGGACCTTGTGCTTGCAAGGAAAGCACTCTAATCACTGAGCTAAATCCCCAGCCCCCTGAAACATACCTTTTAAAACTTTTGTAATTTCCAGAGTGATGGGGGTGATAGGAGTATCTTACATATAGCTCCTAATTCCACTGGAATTTCCTTGCTGACTAGTGTTCATCTATTCTGAGGAGGCAACTCTTTGTGGATGTCCAGATAGATTTAGTCTGGGAGGTTCTTCATCAGAAAGACCCAAGCCGTGAATGGAAGCTTGGAAATTTCAGCCATATCCCCTTGTCTTTTAGGGAGAGTTATGGGGCTAGAAATTGAGTTAATCATTGATCATACCTACAAGATTAAGCCTCCATAAAATTTTCTAAACTGTAGTGCTCGAAGAGCTTCTGGTTTGGTAAGCTCATGGATGAGTTGGGAGGTTGGTACACCCTCATCCCCAGAGACAGAAGCCTTTAAAATTGGGACCCTTCCAGACCTTCTTCTATGCACCTCTTCATCTGGCTATTCATTTGTATCCTTTCTAATAAAGTGGCAAACATGAATAGAGTGTTTCTTTGAGTTCTGTGAGTCATTATAGCAAGTTATAAAACCTGAGGAGGAAGTTTTAAGAACTCTCAGTTGGTAACAAAGTTGGATGGAAGTGTGGTGCTATTTTCTTTTTTCTTTTTTTTTTTCAGATCTGAAATATCCCCCCAAGATCACATGTTTAGGGCTTGGTCATGAGCCTGTAGTACCACTGTGATGTGGGGCCCAGTGGAAGGAAGTTAACTCATTGGGCATATGCTCTTGAAGGGGATATTGGGACTCTGGAACTTCTCTCCCATTTTGCTTCCTGGGTTCCATGAGATGAAAAATTTTGCTCCACTATGCATTCCCTGCCATCGTGTTCTACCTTGTCATAGACCAAAGAACCAGGAATAAATGACTATGGGCAGAAATCTCTGAAATTGTGATCCAAAATAAATCTTCCTTTTTTTCAGGTTGATTATCTTGGGTATTTGGTTAGCAATGATAGAAAGCTGACTAACACGGATAAATGGTACTGAGAGTAGGGTTATTGTTTTGACTGTATTTGATGACGTGGTACAGAATCCTTTAGGATTGGTTTGTGGAAGGAGTTTGCTGGAGATGCAGCCTAGAGATACCCTAGAATTCTGTAAGCAGAACTTGATGAGCAATTCTGGTAAGGAATTAGAAGACAAGAATATGGATAAAAATGTGCTGATTATATTTCAGGTGGGAATGAGAACTCTGTTGGGAATTAGAACAGAGGTCATTCATGTTACTTTCTAGCAAATAATTTTTCTAGGCAAGTATTATGTCCATGTTCTGAGGATTTGTGTAAAGCTGAGTTTAAAAGGTCTTGGACTGGAAAATTCCAAGGCAGCACAACGTTCAGGCAATAGTATGGATATTGCTGATTGCTTTTAGCCAAATTTACAGTGAGAACCAGGAGCAAAGAGCACAGTGGAAAGACTTGAAAAATGTACAGTTTTCTCAGAAAAGAAAAGTATGTAAAATTGTGGCCAAGGAGGGTGCAGTTGCTAAACAGAGTAGCACCATTGAAAGAAGCCAAGTACAGCAAAACTTTGCATTGCAAGTAACTTGTTCTGCGAGTGTTTTACAAGATGAACAGACATTTCTAATAAATTTTAACTTTATAAACAAACGATGTCTTGCAATACAAGTATTATATAATGCCAAACATCACATGATCACAACTGAGCCAATGGTTGTTCTCTCTCTCTCTCTCTCTCTCACTGTGGGATTGTGGGTGATAATCTCCCAACAGCAAGAGGTTGTGGAAGAGATCTCATCTGCAGAAGAGGAGGAGACAAAGGTAGAGGAAACTCTCACTTCAAATAAAACTAGGGAGATGTGTAAAATGTGAGAAACAGCACAAAATTTTATAAAAAAGCACCACCCAAATAAGGCTGTAGCAGTGTGGGTGATGCATCTGTTCAATGACAGTGCAGTGTCATGTTTCTGCAAAATCTTCAAAAGGCGGCAGAAGCAAGTGTCATTAGAGAGGTTCCTTGTTAAAGCTGCACAAAAAGAAAATGATTCCATTGAGCCATTAGATAGCAGTCATTCCCTTAGTAATAACAAAAGTCATCCTACACAATAACCCTTCTTGCCCTTGTCTCTCTCACGCCAGCCATGAAGGTTTATTATTTTGTATTATATTGCAATATTATAATCATTTTTATATGAATATTTTTGGATTGTTGACCGAATCTTCTGAGTTTCCATTATTTCTAATGGAGAAGTTTGCCTTGATACACAAGTGCATTGGATTACAAGTATGTTTCCAGAGTGAATTTATGCTTGCAAACCAAGGTTTTATTGTACTTTGCACTAGAGCAATGGGAAAGATGCCTGTAGGGCATTTTAAGAATCAGCTAGTCCCCACCTATCATGGACTTTAAGACACTTATTTGAGAAGAGAAGTCTGGGGATCCCTGCTCCCACAGGACAGTCTAGAAAACTATTTCCCCAAGATTCTTTCCCCATGTTCATCCATCCAGACACTTAGAGGCTGCTGTAGTTGTGGTCCAAGTAGGTCCAAAGGCTGCTCAAAGCAATAGCAAATGTTGGCATCATTCTTATGATGCCAGTTTTTCAGGTATGAAGAATACATGAGTTATGTGGTCATAGAGGCTTCCACCAAGATTTGAAAGGAAAACGTGAGCGGTCAGGCAGTATGTGGCAGGGTCAGAGTCCCTGCCAGGGCAATGTGTGAAGCTGTATGAGTGGAACTGAAGCTGCAATAAAGATCTCAGGAAGCTGGAGATGCCAAGAATATGGAATGACTACTGAAGGAAGCGTGAAGCAATGAACAGAACTATTTCTGGAGAGTTGCACTGTGTGCTGCAGTCAGCAAGGCAGTAGGGGTGGGGGTGCCCAAGTCTGTTGGTGCTCATATCATGCTACTGTGTGTCCCAGATGCAGGACATGGAGCTACAGGACTTAATGTTTGCCCAGATGGGTTTTGGTCTTGCTTCGGTCTGACTCCTTATGGTATTCATATGCCTTTTTTTTTTTTTTTTTTTTTTTTTTTTTTGGTGCTAGGGATCGAACTCAGGGCCCCGTGCTTGTTAAGCAAGTGCTCTCCCACTGAACTTCATATTCTTTAATTTGGGAATGGGAATGTTTACTTTGTGCCAGAGTATGTGATAAGTTGTTCTTTTGGTTTTTATAGGAGATCGCAGCTGAGTCTACCTTGAGTCTTGGAGGAGACTTTGAACTTGGATTTTTGGGCAACACTGCAAATGTTAAGAATTCAGGGATTCTTACAGATGAACTAAATGTATTTTGCATTATGAGCCTTTGAGGGTCAGGGGTGAAATGTTGTAGTTTGAATATCTAGTGTTCTCCAAAGCTATGTGTTGAAGGCTGGGTTGCTGGTCTGTAGTGGCACTGGGAGCACCTTAAGTAGGTGGATAATCCTTTGAAGAGGATATTGGGAGCCTGAACCTTTGTTTCTTCTCTCTCTTTGCTTCTCTGCTATCATGAGGTGAACATCTTTGTTTTACCAGTACTCCCAACCATGATGTAATGTGCTGCCACAAGTCCAAAGCAATAAAACCATGAACTGAAATCACTGAAACTGTGAGCCCAAATAAATCTTTCTTTCCTTTAAGTTGATTATCTCATGTATTTTGTTACAGTAACATAAAGTTGACTAACATACATGGGTATTTCAAGTACTCCATTTTGAAAGTAGCATCTGAAGTAGAAAAGAAGGAATCTTGTGGGACTGAGTTGTCATCTGTGGAGACTGTGCTGATTCCAAGTGTTGTTAAAAGCATCAAGTAAAAACCAATTGAGTAGCATTGGTTTGTAGGGGGCACATTAAATGGAGTTGGGAGGCCATTGTTAATCCAATCTCAAACATAACTGAAGCAGAACCCTTGAACTGTGCTACAGACAAGCTTCCCATGTGATTTGACCTTTGAACCATAGCTAGCTTCTGCTAACATTTTGTACAAGGAACCCTTCTTCCCAAACTACCCAGGAACTGAAACTACACCCAATTCTTTTCTTACAAAAAAGCTTAACTTTTGCCAGTACCAATCAATTTCTGATTAACTAGTGACGTAATCATTAACCTTTCTTATGGTTTAAAGCTACAAACACAGGCCAAGTTTCATAAAATCTTAGAGCACATTTTCAAGACTGAGTTGTCCCATACTGCAATCCTCAATATCCCTAACTAAGGGTAATTGTATTTGTTCTTGACTAGGTTGATTTTATTCTCATTCAACAGTTTAATGAAATTGTTAGGCATCTAGTTGGTGTCTGCAGAGAAAAGGAAATTTGCCTGGTGTGGAAAAATACACATATTTATTGTCATGAGTGTAGTATAAAAACAAATCATAGTAGTGGTGAATCTTTTTCTACAGTAATATACTGTTTGGCATGGATGCTGTGCTACTCTGTCACCTGTAGGATGAAAGGGCTTAGGTGCTGAGATGATTGTGGGTTCACGATTCTCAGTTATGTCAAGTTCTCTTTAGGAGTTGCTCTGTTGAAGAGAGCAGCCTGGCATGAGGTCATACATGTCTTTTAGGTGCAGTGGAAGTGTACAGCTTTGGCCCTTCCCCTCAACCTGGAGCAACTCTGAAGGACTGTCCTAAATTCTTAGCTTCCTATGGGGGCCAGCTAGTGTGACACCATTTTTGTTCTTCATACCTCTTAATCTTCCTAACTTTAGTATTATAATCTCTGAGAATATGCACAATTAGCCAGGAAGACTGTGTGTTTGCCCTTGTGAACTTACAGGAGTCAATATGACTTTTAAAGAAAATGAGGTGACATATTTTACCCTCTAAAGGTACAGAGGGAATAAATTCTTGTTGCAACTGTACCACACGCCTACCTTCTTCACTTCCCCCATGAATGTGAATACCAAGAACAAATAATATCCTGCACACTTTTCTCCATCTCAGATTTTTTTTTTAACTGGTAAGAGGTGGGGGGGTTGAACTCAGGGCCTTTGTTCTGAGCTACATCCCCAGCCCTTTCAAGCCAACCCTTTTAAACTTTCTTTCTCCCTCTTCCTCCTCCTCCTCCTCCTCTTCTTTTCTTCTCTTCTTCCTCTTCCTCTTGCTCTTCTTCTTCTTCTTTCTTCTTCTTTTTGAGACAGAGTCTTGCTAAGTCATTAAACTGCACATGTTGAGTTCTACCTTGTGATCCTCCTGCCTGAACATCCCAGAGTGCTGAAAATATACCTATGCACCACCACACCCATCCTCCATCTCAGAATTTATACCACAGGGAACTCAGCCTATGTTTTAGAGCTATTTATAGTTTGTATGCTCACATAATATTTGAGAGCTGCTAAGATGCCACCTACTCCCGAGGGTACATAAAATACCTCTTTCTAACATACTCATCTCTGTAGGTGACGTGGTAACACATGTGTAGGGAAAATACACAGAGAGAAATGGGCCTTAACCTTGGGAATTGCACTGGACTTAGTGGAAACTGGAAAACTGTATGGATTTGAGAAAGCTACTGCTACTCTATGGCAAGAAGCATCTTTCTGTTTCTCCTCACACCATTAAGATCTTCCAGGGCTAAGAACTGAGGTGCTTCAGTGTTCTCTTGCCCACCTTTTTTTTCGCTGGTAGTAGTGATTCCGGTACTGGGTCATCAAGACATTTCAGCATCTCTCCATTGCTTCAGTGTTAGGCGTGAGTCACCCAAGCTTTGTGCAACAAGATATTTCTGGCCATGGGAATCAGTGATCCTGTTGCTTCAAGTAGCAGTTCAACCTTTATCTCTTGATCCTTCTGGGAACCAAACAGTTCATGATTGCAAAGGAATGAGGTATTTCTGCTTTCTTATTAGGGACCAGAAATCAGGCCAGTACCATCTAGGCTGACCCAGCACCAGGAAGACATATATGGTAAAAGAAAAGGCCAGTGTGTTTTGTCATCCCTGGTACAGAGGAATAGAATTGCCTGGGATGGTGACCGTGATGATTTTGGAGGTGTCCAAAGCCATCTGAGCTAAGACTTAAATTTAGGTGACTCGGCCATACTATGTTACTGAAGAGTGGGGACTTGTAGGGCCCCATTTTGGCAACAGGAGCAACACTAATGAAAATACTAATGCCTGGTGCATATCTGCTGAGTGCACAGCAACTACTAAATGTTGGCAGTAAAGCCATCAACAAGGTAGACACGATGTTTTCTGTCCTTACTGAACTTAGAGTCTTGTGGGAAGAAGTCAGTAATAACCTATGGCCAGGAAAGCATCTGAACTACTGCAGCCTGGGCTCAGAGAAGGCAAGCAGGACGGTTTAGGAGTGTGGCTATTCCCTTTGTGAGGGATTGATGCTATTTTTTTGTTGTTATTGTTTCTCATTCTTGTTTTCCCTATTTTTTCCCCCAGTATTGGGGATCGAACCCACAGCTTTCACACAGAGCTACATTTCCAGTCCGTTTTTAGTTTTTATTTTTGAGACAGTGTTGTTCAATTGTTAAGTTGCCCAGGCTGGGCTGCAGGTCCTGATCCTCCTACTCCAGGCTTCCAGGGTTGGGATCACAAGCATGCACCACCACACCCTGCTAACGTCATAGTCTTTAAGTATATACCCAGTTAGTCAGAAAAATAATGATATTTACTGGTGGTATTTGCCTTTGTAAGCTTATTATTTTATAAGATTCCATTTTCAAAGAAAATGAAATAAGGAGATATATTTAGTCCTCAAAAGATTCAGGGGGAAAAAAGACACATGACATATTAGCCAACATTTAATAAATTTAATAAATTAATAGGAAGTATCACAAAAACCTGCAGTGGATAACATACAGGAATCAAGAATAAGACAACACTTTGCAACCATTCACAAAAAGTACCATTTGACAAAGGAGAAGTTACAAGAAATAATATAAGGCAGTCTGTTGCACGTGTCTTAAACAGATACACATATAGAATAGTACATCAAAATGATTTGTTTGACAGTAAATTCACCACGTTTACATTTATCACATGGACTTTTTAAAATATTTATAAAAGTTTGTAGATTTAACACTGAACCGTTAGATTTATATCCAAATGAGTATATTTGTTTCATACCAAACTGCACAGAACTTACGAATAGCACAATTTGAGGATAATTACTGTGTTGGGTACTATTAAGTACTACTACTCGATGACATAAGAATTATTAACAAATGTGCTATAAGCTATTACCACTCAACTTATTGCTAGTGCCTTTGGAAATCCACGGTTGATATTTTACTTCTCTGTAAAACATGTGCTATGAGCTTGCCCTGGTCGTTAAGAAATCAGATGTTTCCAGTTCTCTCTAATACTCACCATGCTTCAGGTCTGAACGTGTGGTCTTTCTCAGGACTGCTGAGGGATTTTCTTCAGTCCTTTTATACCATCTACTCTGCCCTACATTAACACAAATCAATGGATTCATGCCACATACATGGTGTACATGCAGGACATCCTCTGTATGTGCAGAACTCATGCTAAATGCATGCTGTGTTTCTTCAGACATTTTCATTTCAGTAAGAATTAGATCATCTCATTCAAGTTCAGATAATTGTTTTAACATGCAGTTCAACTGACCTAGCAAGCAGGTAGACTTGACTTTCCTGTTATATTTGGGCATGCTCAAGCAATTGGCTGGCTATTTGGCAGTGCTGTAAATCACGTAGAGACTGTATGAGTTTCCTCAAATACAGCCGCTCTCCCACTGCCCGTGTGGCAGACTGTTGAATTTATCTATGCTGTGTGTTGAGGACACAGACCAGGGCTTTTGGAAATTTAGATGCTGCAGTCACAAAATTTAAGCTACTAAGAAGCACACTCTGAAGTGTGTGACTAAGTGTCAGGCATAAGAAGTAGCATCATGAATTCTTCGGAATTGTATCCACAGTTGTGTGAAATGGACACACACGGAACACTGGAAACACATGTATACTCTGCACACAGCATAGACTTAATGGTGTTACTTTAGCAGTGCTTGAAAACTTTTCACGGTTTACAAACTATTAGAATGGTACTGAATTCTTGGAGAGCAGCAGGCCCACGAATGACACAATGGCCGATACTTATTTTAACACAACACTATATTTAACAAAGATTTAAATTTCTGGTGCGTAATTGCAGTACAATGAAGAGCTTGCCACTTTTCACAAATTAGTTGCAGCCTTTTCCTGCACTAGAGAGTTTGGAAGGATCTGAAAATGAGATAAATTTTGTTGAAAATCCAAATGGAAACTCTGTATTTCTGTTATTCCCAGAGTTCAATAAAAGTGGTTTTTAAATTTCTATTTTTTTTTCCACATTCTAAGGGCCTGATTTGGTAGTCCTTAATCAAGTAAAACTTCCAAGGTTTTTGTCATCTATGCGTCCTACACAAGTTTTACTCAAAAATGGACTGCTAAATTGGGTCCTATAGATAGAGGTACCATAATTAAGAAAATATTTTAATAAGGCTCAAAATGCTAATTTCACTTTGTGTGTAGTGCACGAATTTCCAGAATTCTTAGAACAAAACCCAATTGATGTTGAATTCTGGATTGGGAAATAACTCTGGAATCTCATTTTCCCAGTTTAGTCACAGAATTAGGTATTTACTAAGGACCAGAATGAAAACACTAATTCTAGTTTGCTTGTATAATAATCAGAATTTGAACATTGTCCTTAAGAAGTGAAAAGCTGTTGGTGTATATATCTCTTTGTTATCCTTCCACTTCTGTAGTCCTGGTTAACCAGCTGCTATGTTAAAATGCCACTATGTTTGGGGATGGACATTGCAGCAAAATACCAATACAACATTCTGACAATGTCAAATTTTGCCCCTATAAGTAACGAGGAAGCGAATTTCTGCCTTTAACTCGCTAATGGATGTTTCATGAGGCAGAACGCATCTTACTGTGTTTATATGTGTAGATGAGCGGAGCAAGAATTTAAAGCGCATATTTACTGTTAACCTGGAAAAAGATTCCACCGAATTTGCCAATTTAGGTGTGGTTGTAATATAACCACTGTAATGTGCATCATTCTGGTCTCCTGAAAATGCCACCTGAGCTGAACATTAACATTTCTGAGGAAGAGAGAGAGAGAGGGAGAGGGAAAGAGAGAGAGGGAGAGGGAAAGAGAGAGAGGGGGAGAGAGGGAGAAAAGGAAGGAAGGGAGGGAATAAAAACATAAACGCTTTATCCTTCAAAGAATCAAAATAACTTAGTCTCCATCTATTATAAACAGTAAATATAGACCCCTAAATCTCACTATTGTAAGCATGATTGTAAAGTACAGGGTTGCAAAGCTATATATAAAAACACTTCCAGACAGCAGTATTTACAGTAGTTAGAACCGACAGAAAAGTTAAAGATTTTCCTACCAGTTTAGCTTTCCTCGGAAGAAGACTGTGCTGCTCTTTCTTACACACTGCTAATCCTTTCACTAACCACACTGGAAGGGTTTACCGGCAGCTCCAAATTCTCCACCTGCATCTCTATACCGGGCTCGCTATCATCAGCTTTCCTAACCACTGGCTCATTGGTATGCCGGTAAATGTTAACATTAAGCTCCCTCCCAGACAGAGCAGTGGCGGCAACTCTCGGTATCTGTCTGACAGGAGGCTTTTTGTCAGCCTTATAGTTGCAGCGCAAGTAGTTGGAGAAAGCCCTGCGGTAAATTTTGTTGAAGAGCGTGTACACCAGAGGATTAATTCCCGAACACACATAGCCAATCCAAACAAACACATTCAGAAGCTTTTCCATGAGCTTTTGGTTACAGGTTTTCCCACACAGAACCGACAGAATATTGGTAATGAAAAACGGGCACCACATGACCAGAAACACAAAGAACACAATGCCAAGGACTTTCGACGCTTTCTTTTCGTTGTTGATGGCCTGCATGGTGCCCCGAGGGCGTCTTTCTTTCTTCTTTTTCCGGCGCGGGTTCCCATCCTGGTTGGGGTTTGCTGGATTCTCTTCGTCGGCAGTATTCCTCTTGCAGCATTTCAGAAAATTCAAGCTTGGGCCCAGCGGTTCCTCTGTGTGCCCGCGCAGCAACATCAAGGCTTGTCTGCGCAGGACGTAGATGGTCAGGAAATACGTGATCACCATGATCGTCAGAGGGATGAAGAACGCCACGAAAGAGCCGATGAGCACGAAGTTCGGGTCGTTGAGCACACACGTGGTGTTGTTCACGAACACTTTGTCTTCATCCCTCAGTCCAATCACTGGGATGGGCACTGACACACCTGAAGGAATGAGAAGGAGGTGGGACTGCGTTACAGCACGTGGAAGGACTGGATGGATTTGCACAGTGCCATACATTTGTTCGCATTTTACTGAAGGCAACTTGGACTTGATGTTTGTTGAAAGCTATTCACAGCATAGTTGAGAGCCACTTGCAACAAGAGCAGTATGATAAATGAAAATGGTGGCTCTTTTACGAATGTCTTTTCCCTACATTTCTGAAGAAGGCATGTAATCACCATTATTGTGATATTAGAGATCTGGTTGTGTCTGGCAGTGAATTGAATCTATTTTGCCATGTTTTCAGTTCCTAGAATTGTCCCAGCTCATAGAAGGCACTCAAGACGTATTTGTTGAATCAAAAATTAAATTGACATCTTTCCTCAGTGACATTACCTAAGTAATTTTTTCAGCAAATGTCTTCCAAATTCAATAAAAATGATACTCAAACCACTTATAATAATAATAATAATAGCCAATGAAGGTTGACTGAGCTGTGTCTAACAGTTATGCCAAAATAAACTATAACCAGAAACTGAAAGGGTTCTTTTCAGCAACGCTTATTTTTATTTATTTATTTTGTCTCTGGGTATAAGCAACATTGTTTCAAAGTCCAGAGACAGTAGGAAAATGGGAGAATAAAGCTTAGTGGTAGAGCACGCCCAGGAGCAGGAGGCCCTGGGTTCCATTCCCACCCAGCAGAAGAAGGAAAGAGGGGGGCAGAGAAAGAGAGAGAGAGAGAAAAAAAACGAAACAAATTAAACGAGGTGTGGGGGGAGAAAAAGAGACAGTAGTGAATTGCTGAGTTGGGAGAGAGATAGTTGTCCTATTTTATTTTATTTATTTTATTTTATTTTTTGGTGCTGGGGATCGAACTTGGGGCCTTGCGCTTGCTAGGCAAACACTCTACCACTTGAGCTAAATCTCCAATCCCAGTTGTCCTATTTTAATGTGAAATTTTGGACGTTTTTTTGTTTGTTTGTTTGTTCGGTTTGGTTTAGTTTGGTTTAGAACATTGATGAAGCTCTTCCTTCAATAAGTAGCCTCAGGGGGAAAATCTTTGAGGAGGTAGAAGCCAATCTTGTGTGCAAGCCTATCTTGAAACCTCCTGCAAACTTTCAGAAGTGACTATGGTAGATCATGAACAGTTCAAGAAACATTGATAATCAAGGATGACTTACAAATGAAATTCACATTTTAATATTCATTCCCTCTTGTGTTCACCAGAAGTTGAAGTTCCCACACATTTAGGTTACACTGTGGACTCCATCAGAGATGATTGGGGATCCTGGGCTGGTGGGCAGCCACAACATGAACCGGGAGAGGACACAGAAATGAGCTGTCATAGATCTTCGCTGACTTCAGGGAACACAGGAGGAACTGTCTAAGGGATCCGGCAATGAAGGAAAGGCCCTACTGAACATTTGAATCCTTGTCAGATATAGAGTACTTGGCTGAGTGATCAAGAAAGAAAAATGGTCAGTGTTTCTTCACTAGAGCTTGCTGAGGGTGTTGATTACTCTTTAATCCCTGAGAAGATATATGGAAGAAAGAATGTTTGGAAAATGACCTTTAAGTCTCCTCCGGACACCGAATTTCTAATATGATGGTCTTTTTCTAGAGAAACGCCAAGTGGCAGTGAGAGACAGCCACAGATGTGCCAAGATTCCACTGGTATTGTATGTCTGCCCACAACTCTGAATCTGGGCGTCCTGTTCAAGAAAGTAAGACAAGTGAGGCAAAACTCCGGGACACTGCAAACAGAAAGTCTCCTTAGGCAGGGCACTCGTCCATCCTTGTGAGGAGACCTTTGAACTCCGGGTGGGCACAGTGACAAGGGTCAGAAGGGGAAGAGAGAAGGTCATTCTTGCCCAAGTTTTATAAAGTGCTTAGAACTTCCACAAGTCCTTTGGGATATATAGTGCAGCAGAACCATGTGGGTTATGTTTCTTAAGAGTTAAAAATGACAAGTGGGAAAGCTGCCAGCTGGTATTGTGAGAACGTATAGTTATAAAAATCCTAAAAAGAGTGTAAGTCAAGACTGGTCCAAAGAAGTCAGTACTGCGCTTATCCTTAAAATGGTTTAGTGAAAGGTTAGGTGGCTGGAAGTGTTTTGAAGCTAAGGAAACTAATATAGGAATAAGAAAAAGGAGCAAAGGCAGAAAGAGTTGCGGATATAGCTCAGTGGTAGAGTACTTGTCTAGCATGTATGGGCCTTGGGTTTGATTCCTAGCAGTGCAAAAAAAAAAAAAAATGGAGAGTGAAAAGTGTTTCATAATTAAAAAATGTTTTTTTTTAACAAGAGAAAAGATTAAAGGAAGAGTCTACAAATTAAGACACACTTAGAAGGACCTGTCAAATAATCATACCGCATGGACCAGCTTGGGATCTTTTTTAGTATATGTGCTGCCAAAGCGAGCACCCAGCTTGGGATCTTGATGCAAACACATTTTCAACAATATTCAGGATGCAATTAGAGATTTGAACAATGACTGGACTTTAGATGTTATTGCACATTTGTTTTCAGGTAAGATGTTGATACTGTGTTTCTGTAGAAAAACAGTTTTTATATTTTCATTTATACATATCAAAATATGTAAGAATGAAGTATTGTGGTGTGGCAAATTTATTTCGAAATAATATGGGAGGAAGAAGTGGATGAGCATATGCGTGAAACAAGACAGTCCATAAATTGATAAATGCTGGAGCTGGATGAGGAGTACATAGGTCTTGATTACATAATTTCACTTTTGTTATCTTTGATAGTTTCCATTTAAAAAGTTTAATAAATTCAGGAAATTAAAAAAATAAATAGGAGACATAGAGGTGATCTCTGAAATAAATTAAAGTGTGTCTGTTAAGACTTCAGATAAAAAAAAAAAAATCTCCAAGACTTTGGAAGTGATGACTTCTAGAGCAAACACTCAAATGGAAACACTCAGCACTTTCATATAATCGCAGAGAAGGCAACTATTTTCTGACAAAATGTGGTAGAAACTTTTACACCTTTCCGGGATGCTCCAGCAAGAAGAGAAGACTGCCCAGAGTAGGCGATCCCCTTGCTGGTCCCTGCTGTCTTCTCGCTCCCAGTAGTATGGGAATGAACCTGAGGCTAGAAACTCACCCAGGAATCTGCCTCCTCTCTGGAAGCCTCTGGGCCAACCTAGGGAGACTACCTAGATATACAGACTGAACTTCCCATAGGAAATGCCACACAACTTCTAGGTATTCATAGCGACCTCTGAACTCAGGGAGGGACTCGTACATGGGCTGGAAGATCAGAGGTCAGCATTACACAGAGTCCCGCTCTGGTGTGAGGTTAGTTTGCTTTTTTCTCCTTTTGTTTTGTTTTGTTTCTTGGTGGTACTGGGAACTGAACCGAAGGCCTTCATACTAAGCTACATTCCCAGCACCACCCCTCCCCGCCTTTTTATTTTGAGTTAGGATCTCACTAAGTCACTAAACTGCCCTAGCTGGACTCAAACTTGTGATCCTCCTGCCTCAGCCTGCTAGAATCCTGGGATCACAGGTGCGTGCTACCATGCCTGGCCACGAGCTTGTTTTTGTTGAAAAATTACTCACTTTCCAAAGGGACTCAAGCATAAAAGTTGGCCTTGTCAAGGGACAATGGGAAAGGAGTGCAGAGTTATTGCAAATGAGCTGAAGGTGTTATTGGATATTTGCAGCAAGTGTTATTCCTGGCATCTATTTGTATAATTCATGTACACTGAAGAAAAGGTGATTGTAAGAATTGCCATTTATTGATTCTGTCTTCTGTGCCAAGAACTGAGCCATATGTATTATGGACAATTCATTGTAAAATGTGCTGTCTTAATCTGGTTAAAAACTGTACGTAACAGATATTATTTGGTGAAGTATTTTAATCACTTCACCAAAGTTGTACCATTGGCTTGGGATTTAGCTCAGTGATTAGAGTGCTTGCCTTGTAAGCACAAGGGCCTGAGTTCGATCCCCGGCACCACCAAAAAAAAAAAAAAAAAGTTGTACCATTATGCACTTTGTTTCAGAAACTGTGAATGCAGTCAACAAACAAGAAATTCAATAGTTTTTTTTTAGAATATCAGATTATAATTATAATGACTACAGAAACAGCATTAATAACAATATATCATGCACAGACTATCTTATCCAATACTTAAAAAAAAAATCAAAGATGTCAACTGTCCTCAAAGTGTGGTTCAAGGACCCTGGAAGCCTCTGTGAGTCTTTCAGAGAGATTTTTAGGTTTCCTCTTTTCCAACTATTTCTCCTTAAAACTGTATTTTTTTCATAAATGTCAAGTCCGTGTTATCATAATAGGTTGAATACACACATATGTGACAATGTAGCCATCACTGCATCAAATTAGACATTAAAGAGACTTTCAAATCTGTAAAATGATGTCTGTCTTCTTTCTGATTTTTTGAAGTTGCCCTTTATAAAAATGTTACTTATGCTAACATTGAATGGGCTTATTATTGTTACTTAAAATGATTCGTGAAAATTTTAAACATTTCTTAATTTTAATTTCTAATACCACAAATATCATAGATACAACTCCTATGAACGAAAGCTCTTTGGAGTCCTCAATTATTTCCAACTCTATAAAGGGGTCTTGACACCAGAGAGTTTGAGAACTGCTGTTCTGTGTTAATGGATGAAGTTACTTAGACTGTGAAGAGTTAACCTAGCAGATATCTGAAGTCTTCCTCAGCATTTTCAACCAGGAGTAATCCATGTGTTATTATAATGTCAGATAAGTTTAAACAACAGCAGTACCAGCAATAAAACACTTTAAATGCATTATCTCATATATTTTGTAAAAATTCTAAAAGTCACATATTATTTGGTGAAGTTAGCTTCAGAAAAGTTAAGTAAATTTAGCAAATATAACGAGACAATCTTTGATAGTTTTGAAATCTTTAATTTGGCCAAGAAGGAGAATGGAAAGGAGCTGCCACTGAATATACCAACTGTGACAATTACAATAATAACACTTTTTACTGAGTACTTCCTGTTTGTCACAAATGAGCCAAGTATTTTATAATTGTTATATGCTTTCATATATTATTTTATTCAATCCAGATGAGAAACATACATATAATTCTTAAGCGAAACCACTTAATATTTCTGAGGTTAACTTCATATAAGTCTGTATCATTTTCCTTAGAATTGCAGAAACAACAAAGACCAGTTATAATTCACATTCTGCTTCAAATATAAGGTATCACTTCAACTGATAGTCAAATATTTTACATGCAACATTTCATCTCGTTCTTGCAAAACCCTAAAAAATGGTTAGTACTTATTACAGTTACTTAAAGTCAGAAAGAAAAATTATCTTCAGTAAACTTATAAAAAACTTAGCATTTTAGAAATATTGAATTCAGTAATATTTAGTTCAAGTTTTATTGAAAAACATGTCACTACTACTACTATTTTATTAAAAGTGATGAATGTTACTACAACAATTACTACTTCTGGAATTACTGCTGCAACTACTACTAACTCATTCATTGAGTGCTGGGTGTAAGTGCCTACTGACTCTGGTACCTTATCTGCATTATATACTTTACATGCATTATCTTACTCTAATCTCATAAAAAGTTCACTACTGCAAAGCTATACTCAGAGAATGTATAAAGACGTCTATACTATTTCCTAAAATCTTGAATTCAAGCAACACAGATCAGTTCTCTTCAAACCATTAGATAATAATACCATTTGCCAATGATTCTAAAAAGGACATTTCTTTGAAGTTTGAAAATCTGAGAACTTACGACGCATCTTATTGTTGATAGTATTTTACAATAATTTTTGGCTAGACAGCAGACATTAAGTAGTTGTCATTGTTATTAAACCTGATGTGAAAAACTTTTCCTGTTTTCTTATAAGATCAAAACCACTGGTAGCAAAATTTGCAAAACAAATACGAGCAGGAAGGCAATACTTCTGTGCAAACGAAAAATATGTCCTAACAACCAAAGGGAGGGAGGCTACTGAAGAAGGTTCTTGTCAGTTTCAGATGCCACAGAGGGGTCTAGGAAACATTCCATCTGTCATTGAAAATGAAGAGACCATTGGTGATTCTAGACAGAACAACTATAGCGGAGTGGGAAACACACCGTCAAGAGATGAAATATAGATGGTAATACGAAAGAGATAACACAATGAGTTTCCTAGGACGGCTTGGCCAAAGCCAAAATAAAAATATAGATTCGAGAAATTATTGTTGACCCACAAAGATACCTCAGAGCTATCTGTTTTCAAGAGTTGTTTTGCATGGAAAAAAATTTTTCAAGGAACCCAAGAGGACCACACGATATCAGGTTGGCATGAGTGGTCCCTTGCCTCATGGGCCACAGATGAGTCCCTTGGACACAGTAGCTGACAGCAGAAAGTGAAGGACACAGAAAACAAGATAGACGAGCAGAAACACGTCAGTTTTCAGGTGATAAATGAAGTGTTACTGAGGGTTGGAGAGAAAAGTATTTTCTATGCTTTGATAAATAATTCAGTGCGGTGGTTGTACAGCAAGAATTTGAAGGAATTCAGACTCAGTTTTGAACCTCAAGGGTTTTTAGCTTTGAGAAGAGCAGGAATACCAGCCTGCCTGAACACTGGACCGTGACAGCACTTTGGGGGAATTCGGCCTAAAAGTGAAAAACAAGGAGAAAATTTTGAGAGTAGAAGAGCACAAGGGTTTATCACATGAAAACTACAATAAGATAAATAGCTAAAAGTTCAAAAATTTTATTTTTATTTTTAGTTGACATAATATTTGTACCTTGTGGGGTACAGTATTGTATTATAATTTGATACATATGTATACATATATATAATACATGTATTATATATAATGATCAAATCAGGGTCATTAGCATTTCCATCTTCTCAAATATTATCATTTCTACTTTGGGAATGAAAACAAGGGGCTGGGATGGAGCTCAGTGGCTTAGCTCTTGCCTACAGTGTGCAAGACCCTGGGTTCCATCCCTAGTACCACCAACAAACAAATACCTGTGTGGTGGGGAACTTCGAATTCTCTCCTCTAGTTATTCTGAAATGTGTAATTAACTGGTGTAGACTGTAGCTACCCTACTGTATGCTAGAGCATCAGAACTATTCCCTCAGCTCTATTTTGACACACACTACCCACCCTCTTTAGTCTTGTGCCCTCTCTTTCCTCTCTCTCCTTCAGTAACCTCTCTTCTACATGTGAGCGATTTCTATAGCTTCTACAAATAAGTGAGAACATGCTGTATTTGTCTTTCTGTGCCTGACTTATTTCATTTAACACAAAGATCTCCAGTTACATTCATGTTGTTGCAAATGACAGGATTTTATCCTTTTTATGGCTGAATAATATTCTGCTGCATATTTATGCCAAATTTAAAAATTCATTCATCTGTTGATTGACATCTTATTGACTCCATACCTTGATTATTATGGTTAGAGTTGCAATAAACATGGACAAGCAGGTTATGTTTTTGGTATAATCATCTCATTTCTTTTTATATATACCAAGTAGCAGGATAGCCGGATCATACGGTAGGTGTATTTTCAGTTTTTTGAGAAACCTTTGTATTTTTTCCATAATAGCTATGGTAATTTTACATTCTATCAACACTGTATATGAATTTCCCTTTCTCTACCTCATTTATTGTCACCATTTGTCATTGCTGTCTTTTTTACAATAGCCATTCTAATGGATACGAGTGGTTTTAAGTTTTATTTTCCCGATTATTAGTGACATCTACCATATTTTCAAACACTTGATGACCATTTGCATATCTTCTTTTTAGAAATGTGTGTTCAGATCATTTGTCCATTTAAAATATCAGATTTTTTTTTTGCTGCTGTTGAATTGTTTGACTTCCTTATATATTCTGGATTTGAGTGCCAAAGACGTACACTTTAATTGGAAGCCATGGGATAACATTCAAAATATCTTGAGTGGGATAACATTCAAAATATCTTGAGTAAAACAAAATCCAATGTCAAAAAGCCTATATCCAGCAAAGCTGTCTTTCAAAGATGGAAAGAATTTAAAGACATTCATGAGCGGTATTTTGCTAGCAGGCCACCTTGTAAAAAATACGAAAGGAAGTTTTCAGGGTAAAAGCAAGTAACACTAGATAGTAATGCACATCTACAAAAATACAGAGAACATCTATAAATACTTGCCATAAAAAAGAAAAAAATGTACATATTTCTCCTCTGTCAATTGATTCAAAACAACTATTGTAATTATGTAATGTTGGGTGCAGTGGCACATGCCTGTTATCCCAGTTACTTGGGAAGCGGAGCAGAAGGATCACAAGTTCAAGGCCAGCTTGGACAGCATGAGAAGACCCTGGGGCGGGGGAAAGAAAGAAGAAAAAAGGAGAAAAAGAGAAACAAGGGAAAGAGAAAAGAAAGAAATGTACAAAAGTGTCCATATATGATAGAGAAATGCAATCAATGGGAACACAGATGTGGTAGCTGAGCCCCTAGCTATAATGGGCTAAAGAGATGATTCTAGACAGTAACTTGAATCCCGAGGAAAAAACAAAGAGGAACTTGAAATCACATGAAAATAAATGTAACAAAGGCTATAGATGTAAAACTGTTTTCCTTTCCTTTCTTAACTTCTTTAGAAGATGTAAAGTTATATAAAGTAATAATTAGAATAAAATATTATTGGAATTTGGGTTGTAGCTCAGTGGTAGAGTGCTTGCCTAGCATAAGGGAGGCCACAAGTTTGATCCCTAGCACTCCCCAGAAGTAATAAGAATAAATAACAAATAAAAAATTGTTGCATATGCAAAATTTATTGATGCAATATGTATAAACCCTACTTCACAAAGAGGAAAGGGAAAGAGAGCCACGCAGGACCAGTATCCACTTATGCATACCTGAAACTGATTCTGATAAGATGTATGTGGTTAGCTTTAGAGTTGCTGCTAGGAAAATAACTCAAAAAAACTGATGAAAACGATTACCAAAGCAATTAAAATGTTTCATTAGAAAATATCCACTGGTTTATCTACCTATATAAATAGATTAAAATTAAAAGATGGAAAATGATAAGCTATGCAAAGAACAACCATAAAAAGCTGGAGAAGATACTAATACCAGATATTAGAGCAAAACAAAAGGTCTCTGGAGATAGAGACATAAGTGGCTTAATTCGTAAGGAAGACAGAACAATTATACACACATATATACATCTAGAACCAACACCAAAATTCATTAAATAAAAACCCCCACCCAAAAAATGAGAGAAACAGACATTTCAAAAGTAATCGTTGGGGGCTGGGGATTTAGCTCAGGGGTTAAAGTGCCTGCCTTGCAAGCACAAGGACCCGAGTTCGATCCCCAGCACCAAAAAAAAAAAAAAAAAAAAAAAAAAGTAATCATTGAACACTTGGCGACTCCACTTTTAATTCTCAAAAGAATAACTAGCCAAAGGATCATTGAGGAAGTAAGTGACTTTACCAACACTATAGCCCAATTTACCTAAAAGAACTCTGTAGAATAATCTCTTCAACAACAGCAGAATAGAAATCTTTGTCAGGTGCACCCGGCACATTATACAGGATAGATTTGTTTGCTAAACCATGAAACAAAGTTTAGTCCATTTGAAAGGATATAAAAAATATAAAGCATGCTCTCTGACCACAATGGAATGAAATAAATCAGTCACAAATGAGTTTTAAGAAACACTATGTAAACATTAAGATAACACACTGTAAGTAATTGATAGGGTAAAGGAGAAACCAAAAAAGTGACTATGAAACATTTTTAGAAGAGTCTACTAATCTTCAAAACATATGAAACTAAACACACAGTCCAATAAAACCATATATTAAATGACTGCCACTGCATGAAATCTCAGCTGCCGTGAGCATAGGCAACTGTATGCAGACAGAGAGTTGGTAAATTTTGCTTAGGTATAGAAGATTGGTAGTAAAGAGTGGTGATAGCTAAAGGTAGGTTTTCTCCTTGTGGTGAGAAAAATGTTTTATAATTGATGGTGGTCATGGTTGCACATACTTATGAATATACTAAAAATCACTGAACTGTACAGTTTAAATTGGTGGATTGTATTGCTACATAAATTATGTCTCAATAAACTGCTAAAAAAAAAAGCAAGAAGGCCAAGTGCAGTGTCAAGTGGGAGTCAGGCACACACCTGTAATCTTAGCTACTCAGGAAGCTGAGGACCGCAGGTTCAAGGCCAGCCTGGACAACTCAAGAACTTGTCTTAGCATTCCTTGGGTTCGATCACAAGTGCCACCAATCCGCCCTTCCCAAAACAAAAACAAAAACCAAAAAAGCCCAAAGAAAAGGAGATACTGGTGAGTGTTACAATATGGAAAAATGAAAACACTGTATTTGAAAGGAAGCAGACATAAAAGACCACACATGGTATGATTCCATCTATAGCAGGAGTATCTGACCTGTGGCTCCTGGCAGCATGCTACTTTCCTTTTTAATGTTATATTAAAAATGTTTAAAAAGGATGCTTTGTTACTTATATGTATTAATTATATCATACATTTTATGTGTGGCCCAAGACAATTTTTCTTTACTCCATGTGGTCCAGGCAAGCCAGAAGGTTGGATATCCATGATTTATAAGCAGAGTCTAGAATAGGCAAGTCATCCATAAAAATAATAAAGAAATTGGTGGTTGGTAGAGGCCAGTGAGAGGGCAGAATAGAGAATTATTCTGCATAGACACTTTTTGTAATGCCAAGAGAATATTCTGTAATGAAGTAGCAGTGATAGTGTACATCATTGTGAATATACTTAAAACTACTGAATTATACATTTTAAATGGTGACTCTCACGGTACTGTATATGAATAAGAAACAGAAAAAAGAAGGCAGAAAAAGAATAGATGAAGAATAAAGATATAGCTAGAAAACAAATATCAGAACTGGGGATCTAACAAATCAATAATCGCATTAAAGATAAGTTAATTAAATAACTGAAAGATAAATATTATCAGATTCTATAAAACATTTTAATAGACCCACTTGAATGCTGCTTACATAAGATACATTTTAACTACAGAAACACAGATATCTGGAAAATAAGGAATGACTACATATTATAGGGAATTGATATGCATTAGAATTTTATAGTGGCTATATTAATTTCAGGTAAAATATACTCAATAGTAGAAGTGTTATCAAAGACAAAGATGTTTCATCATTATAAATGCACTAATATTGGAAGATGATATAATTAAAAATACATATTTGTTTTTAATAACAGATCTCCAAAAGTACAAGAAGCACAGATTGACAGACTTGAAAGAGGAAATAAAATGAAGAGACAGGAATGTAGTAAGTATATAGTAGCCCTGAATTGTACAAGAGAATTCTCCATGATTAAAATTTATAAAACATTCCACACAACACCAGAACAGAAATTCTATTCAGGTATTCATGGAATACTAAGCAGGAAACACGGGGACATATGCTGAGATGGAAAACAAGTCTCAGAAAAGTTTCATGGTATAAAGGGATTGAAATTATATAGTCTGTTCTCTTACCACTGCAGAATTTTGTTAGAAATGAATAGAAAAAGATATTTAGGAATAACCCACACATTTTTCAAGTAGAGTTGGAATATCCTCAGGCATTTGAAGATAGCAGTGAGGAAGATGGCAGAATGGAGGCACCTATGGCCAGTCTGCTCTTTTCTTGAGCTAGAAACAAAGCAACGGCTGTGTAACTGCTTGAAGAAGGACGTGGCTGTGGTGAGCCCTGGAAACTGCTAGCAGAGAAAAGGAAAGCTGGTGACATCCAGAGATGGGAGAATGACAAAGCAAAGGAAGAAGACTACCCCAGAACCTGGTGCTCAGTGCTTCACAGAGGGGAAGGGGACTCTCCCTCTGTGGGGCTAAATGTGGAGAAACAGCCACACCATCGTGCAGACGGCTGCACCCTGGAGACAAACACTCCCAGTTCAGCTTGGAGGACTAAGCCCACTCTGGACATAGACCACGTCCACTCAAATCCTGGTGGGCAATTTTATTTAAAGAAAAAGGGGGACGTAGCAGCTGCTGTCCCGTCCCCAGGCAGACGCAATTAAGGGGAAGGCTGAGGTCCAGCTTCTGGATAGATGCCTTTCAACCAGTTGCAGAGAGAACAATAATGGTTGCTGACAGCACATCTACACAGGTCTTCTTCATCAACTGAAACCACACACGGCCTGATCACATTAGACCGCTGAGTCTGAAGGTGAGTCCCATAGAAGTGTGCTGTGATTCCAGTCCCTGTCCCTTCCCATGGAGCACCTTCATGCTAATTATAGAGTCTCGTGATGAAACAACATATCAACCACGGATTCGGGACAAACATGGACGGAGGGTGCTGTCAAGGGCTGATATAGCAGAAGTGACCACAGGTTCATAGAAAATAAGCAGCTTGCTTAGAATTTGCATCAGGAGAGGAACAAAGACAGATTATGAAAACTGAACTAAATACCCAATTCCTCAATGCATGGATGATATTATATGCCAACGAGTCTCAAGAAGTTACAAGGAGCCCTGACCTCACCGGCAGATGAAATAAGGCCCCAGAAACTCTAAGAAGCAGAGAGCAGGTTCACGCACTGATCTCATGTGCCCAGCAATCCTGGGTCTTCATCAGGAGCTGTAGTCATATAACATTGCCCTTTTACCAAGATCATCTATTCTTTTCCCTTGATATCATATATTTCTGAATTGAGGTCCTAAATTCTTGACCTGGAATTGGAGTTGGCAATATCTAGTTCTATTTCTCAAACTGGAGTATTGTTCTTCATGTATTCATATGTGTTTTGAGTAATCCTCCTTCTATATCTATTATATATTTTTTTCTTAGCGTTTACAAACATGTGCAGCATAGCACATGCCTTTCATATCATGCACTATATGGCAGTGCATGCAGCTGTGGAGAGGCCTTGGGAAGTTTAAAGCCTCAGTTATAACCTGTGAAAAACAGCTTCCGAGAAGCTGGGGAGAAGGTACAATTCCTATTCTAAAAATTCACGAATGCTTTTAGGTCCATGCTTAGAAGTACTCAAAAACTGGTCACTTTCCTATTATGCACAGTGAGCTAAAAATAAAAAAAAATTTTGAAACACATATAATGTTCCATTATTACTATGAGGTTTTTCTTTCTAGTCCAGTGGAGGTTGGATGGAAGTTTTTTCACTAGCAGATGAAGTCTTGTTAAGTCTTTTCTCACAGTGGTTTGGACAGATGAGTGTGCGTACACTGAGGCAGGGTAGTGAAGTGTTTTTCACGTTATATAGAAAAGAATTGATTGTTGCAAGTTTTTGATTCTGCTCTTATATGCTGGACTGCATTTGCCCACAGAATGAAACAAATTGAGCCCTCTTTTTACAAATGGCATTTTGATAGATACTGGATTGTGTCTGTGTCATATTTGTGTCCCTTCTTTTAAGAGCAATGCTGCATTATGTTTATTTGGATAAACTGTGATTTGACAACTGATTTAAATAAAATATTGCTTTCAAAAATTTGACCAGATAACAGATACATGAGAACTCTTGGACAGAGAATTCAAACTAATTGTTTTAAGTAAACTCAATTAAACACAGAGACATGAGTTAGCATTCTGTTAGAGAAATTTGATAGAAAGATTGAAGCAATTAAAGCATCAAACAGGCTGGATGTGGTGGTGCACGCTTGCAATCCCAACACTCGGGAGGCTGAGGCAGGAGAATCACAGTGAGTTCGAGGTCAGCCTGAAACTACACAGGGAGACACTGTCTCATAAAACCAAAACCAAGCAACACACACACACACACACACACACACACACACACACAACCACACACACACACACACATACACAAATCAAGCAGAAATACTTGATGTGAAAGTACAGTAGGTAAAATTGAAAGCATGGTAGAAGGCATAAATAGCAGAATAGATCAAAGAGAAGAAAGAACTAGGAAGCCTGAAGACAGGCTGTCTTACATAGTCAGAGGTGAAAAAAAGAGAAAAGAATAAAGAAGAATAAAGGAAGTTTACAGGAAATTTGGGACAACATTAAAAGAGCAAGCATTCATGCTTTTGGGTTACTAAAGGGACTTGACAATGCCAAAGGGGTAAAAAGCTTATTCAGTGAGATATAACAGAGAACTTCCCGAGGTGAGAGGAAGACACAAATATCAAGGTCAAAGATCACCAGTCAGATTTATCTCAACCAAGTCCACCCCAAGACACATTATAATCAAGTTCTCAAAGGTGGAAGACAAAGAGAGGATTTTTAAACCAGCAAGAGAAATGAAATTAAAAACAAACAAACACACATGTAAAGGTATTCCAATTTGCAAGACAAGCAACACCTCAGCAGAAACCTCATAGGCTGGGACAGAGTTGCATCAGGTTTTCACAGTGCTGAAGGAAAAAAAAATGCCAGCTAAGAATATCATTTCTGGCAAAGCTACCCCTAAGAAATGAAGGAAAGACAATGACCATCTCATGCAAGGAAAAGCGGGGGACATTTATCACCATAAGATGTCATACAAGAAATGCTAAAAACAGTTCTTCAAACTGAAAGAGATGTTAATGGGTAAGAAGAAAAGAACAGAAAGTATAACATTCACTTAGAAGAGCAACTATATGGGAAAATTCAGAATATTCTAATATTGTAAACATGGTGCATAAACCATTAATATCTTTAGTATGAATACTAAAATCAAAACAATTAAAAACCATAGCTACTCTATACTAAGAGATAGATATTTTAGAAAGACGTGAAATGGGATATCAAAATTCAAAATATGGCAAGGAATGGAGTGCAGACATGGGTTTTGTTCTTAGTATTCTTTACATTCTTTTTTCTTGTTTCTTTTCCTACTTTTACGATCAATGTTGAAAGCTCGGTCCCAAACTGATGGTAAAACTACGAAGTGGTAGAAACTGCAGAAGGTGGGGTCTAGTATGAGGAAGCAAGTCACTGGGACATGCCTCTGAAGAGTAGATTTTGTGCCTGGCCTCTTATGCGCTCTCTGCTTCCTGGAGCCCATAAGGTGAGCAGCTTCCATCGCCACGCGCACCTGCCCCCATGTTATTCGGCAATGCTCAGGTCCAAAGCGATGGAGCTGACAGGCTATGGAGCAAAACTTCTGAAACTACAAGCCAATATAAAGTTTCCAGGTTGTTATTGTCAGGTATTTTGTGAAAGCAGCACACAGCTAACACACTATCATTTCAAAATAGCTTGCTATAAGCAAAAGATGGTTATTGTAAGCCTCATGATAACAACAAAACAAAAATCTATAATAAACAAGCCAAAAATAATAAGCAAGGAGGCAAATGTACCTCCAGTGTAGATTATGTAGCCATAAAGGAAGACTGTGAAAGAGGAGGAAAGAAAGGAACTGCAAAAAAAAAATCTTGAAAATAAGTAACAAAATGGCAGTGGTAAGACATCACCTTTTGACAATAGACTTCATAGATAAAGACTTTTACTAATATGACATTCAAAACATGTTCAAATAAAGGAAGGAAGCTATCTCTAAGGAACTAAGAGAGTGTAATGATATCTCACTAAATCGAGACTATCAACAGAGACATACAAATTATGAAATCATACAATATAGTAATTCTGAATTTGAAAGTACAACAACTGAAATGAAAAATTAACTAAAAGCTCAATAGCGTACTTGAACTTTCAGAAGACAGAATCAGCAAATATGAAGCTAGATCAACTGAGATCATACATTCTGCGAAACAGGAGAAAAATCAAGATGACCTTGGAAACCCTGGGACACTGAGTATACTAACATGAAAAATTAGTGTCTTGTAAAGAAAGTGGAGACAGAGAGGCAGAAAGAACATTTGAAGAAATAATGGCCGGATGTTTTCCCAATTTGAACAACACTTTTTTATGCAAGCAAGAAGCTCAGTGAACTCCAAGTATATTAAAATAAAGAAGGATCACATGTACAAATAGCACAATAAAACTAACAGAATCCAAACACACAGAGAAAAGTCTCAAAAGCAGGAAGAGAGAACTTACTATGCATAGAGGGTCTTCAGCAAGATTAACTCATTTCTAACCGAAACCAGAAAAATCAGAAGGCAATGACATGATATGTTCAAAGAATGGAAATAAAAGGACTGTGAACCAGCCAAGCTATTCTTCAAAAATAAAAGAAGAAATTAGATGTTCCTACCTAAGTAAAACTGAACAAAAGCTGAAGTTGTTCCTTTTTCTTGGCACAGTAGGAATTGAACCCAGGACCTTCACACTTAGTTACATCCCCAGTCCCTTTTTATATCATATTTTGAGACAACATGTTGTCGAGTCGCCCAGGCTAGACACTAACTTGTGATCTTTCTGCCTCAGCCTCCCAGAGTGCTGTGATTACAGATGTGTGTCTTTATACTGCACATTTGTTGCTTTTTATGTCAATAAAAATGTCAGTCCATCATGGTAAAACACTGATTAAGGTATGTATTTATCAAGTGAGTCAAATAATACATGAAGAAAAACTAACATAAATATTAGAAAATTCCACGGTAAGAATTGAAGACTTTATTTTGCTTAAGAGTATGGTCCCAAGATGCATCCATTTACCTAGAAATAACTCAAGATTATCATTCTTCACAGCAGAGTAGTACTCCATTGTATTAAAAAACCACATTTTCTTATCGATTCATCAGTTGATGGGCATTTGGACTATTTCCAAGATTTAGCTATTACAAACTGTGCCGCTATAAACATGGGTGTGCATATATCACTGTGGTATGATGCTTTTAATTTTTTTGGGAGGATACCAAGAAGGGAAATAGCTGGGTCAAATGGAACTTCTAGTTGTAGTTTTCTGAGGAATCCCCACACTGATTTCCACAGTGGATGGACCAGTCTACACTCCCACCAACAGTGAAGGGTTCCTTTTTCCCCACAGTGAAATAAATTGGACACATATGTTTAAATACTGCATTGTTTCTCTGGTGTGAGAAACTAAAAGTGTAAATAAAGACTAAAATATATTATATTGGGAAAGGGAAGAAACTGTTCAAATGGAAAGGGGAACAAGGGAGGGAGAGGGGGAAAGGAACAGAGGGACAAGAGAAATAAGGAATAGAAGGAAAAAAGGAAACAAAGCTTTTGTAAATAAGGAGGGAAGAGGGGGTGAAGAGAGGGGTGGGGAATAGGAAAAAAAGAAGCAACAAGGTATATTATGTACAGGTACAAATTCCCTACGATGAATGTTATCACTATGTACATCTAAAATGTACCATTAAAATAAAAAAATTAAAAAAGAATTGAAGACTTTAATAAACAAGCTTCAATAATGGTTTGAATAAATAAACAGAAAATTAACAAGAAAGTAGAGGACTTGAATAATATTATAAACCAACTAGACCTAATAGACAGCTATAGAATTATTCCACCCAATAACAGAAGAACACACATTCTTCTCAAGTGCAGCTGGATCATTTTCCAAATAGACCATGTGTTCAGTCAAAAACCAACTGAAATTATGCAAAATGTGTTTTCGAAATATAACAGTATGAAAATAGAAATCAATAACAGAGGGGAAATTTGCAATATGTGAGAATTAAGTAACCCATTTCTACATAACTAATGAGTCAAAGCAAAAATTACAAGAAATATTAGAAATATTTTGAGATAATATGAAAATACAGCAGAAGAAAATTATAGGATATACTGAAGTTCTCAGAAGAAAAATTTATAATTACTATATCTGTATTAAAGAAGATAAAAGAACTCAAATCAATAACCTTGTGTTTGCCTTAAAAAAAAAAAAAAACTAGAAAATGAAGAGCAAATTAAATCTAAAGTAAGACAAGGAAGGAAATACCAAAAATCCAGAGTAGAAAAACACTACAGGAAATAAATGCCAACATAGTTTTCTTTTCAAGAGGAACGCTCTAACATAAATAAACTTTAATTACAGTGACTGGAATAAAGAACAAATACACAATGTACTACAAACATGAATAAAAGGGGAAGCATGATGAATAAAATGGATTAAAAGATAAATGTACACAAGATGGGAAAATTTCTAAAATCACAGAAATCATCAAGACTGACTCATTAATACACACAAAATCTGAACAGACCTATAACAAGTAAAGAGTTCCAAGTTGTCATTAAAAATAACTTCCCACTAAGAAAAGTGCAGGCACAGACAGCTTCTTTGATGGATTCTATCAAATGTCTAAAGAAAAATGACGACCAATCATTTCAATACTTCTAAAAACAGAAAAGGAGAGAACATTTTCCATCTCATTCTAAGAGGCCAGTATTACCCAGATACCCACAAAACAAAACAAAACAAAACAAAACAAAACAAACCCCACAAGAACAAGAGAAGAAAACCACAGAACAATAAAAATTAATATAAGCACAAAAATTCATAACAAAATCCCAGCTAACCAAATCCAATATATCATAACAAAGTGAGATATATTTGAAGGATAGAAGGCTGTGTCTGCTTATTAAAATGAATCAGAAGAATACACCACATTAATGCACAAAAGGATAAAGTCCAACTCCATTTTATGATGTAACTGAAATTACTAGAAACAGAAGATAATATCCCAATGATACAGAATAAAGACCTCATTAACAGATAAAAGATTAAATAAATCTTGTAATCAACCAATTAGATGCAGAAAAAAGGATTTGAGGAAATTCACACGTATTATTTTAAAAGGTCACTGCAAATGTAGAATAAAAGGAAACTTCCTTATCTGATGAAAAATATTTTACAAAACCTACAGCTAACATCACTGACAATGCTGGCATAGTGTATATTCTTCCACTCAGAAAAGAGAAACAATTTCTGCTACCTCCTTCCACAAGTCCCATCAGTGCAATAAAGTAAGAACAATAAAGTTACACAACAAAATAAGAAATGAATTTGTTGCACTTCATAAGTGACATCCCTGTGCATGGAGACAATTCCAATGAATCTGTTTACAGACTCTTAGAAGCGCTAAGTAAATTGAGTCAGACAGCTAAGTGCAGAGTAAATACACAAAAATTGAATGTATTTCTTTCTATATACTAGCAACAAACAAGTAGAAATAAATTTTTAAAAAGTACTATTTGCAATAACATTCTAGTTAATCAGATACTTAAAGATAAATATAGCAAAGATGTGTGAGATATCTAAACTGAAAACTATAAAATGTAAGAGAGCAATTAAAGAAGGCTTAAATGCATAGTGGAATATTTATGTGCACATATACATATGCACATGGAATGGAAGTCAGAGTATTGTTAAGACTTCAATTCCCCACTGATTTGTAGATTCGATGCAATCTAACAATAGCAAACTTTGCTTTGGAGATTGGCAAGCTAATTTAGGCTTCATATGAAAGCGAAAAGTCCTTAGATCAGTCTGGACAATTTTGAAGAACACAGCTGAGGAATTCACTCCATGAGATATCCAGACTCAGCACTGTACTTTAAAGAATGACTTCAACACACACTAGAGTTATTTGAATTTGAATATATGGCAGATAATTTTGTTAAAAATGGGTTGAGCTCATCCAGTTAAGAAAAATACAGATGTTATTTGTGGGCAATGACAAAATATGAGCTTCGTGGGAATACTGGAATGTTAAAAAACTTATATACACCCCTGGGAGCTTGATACCTTCCCAAATACTTATGGACTCTTCTATTTGTAGGAATTATTGATACATAAGATTTTTAAAAACTGAATAATGAAATCTCTCAATATTTGCAAAATCTGTATAACTCAGCAAATCAATATTTTTCCAATGATCTGTGCTTAGACAAATAAGCATGAGTGAAATATCTATTCAAAGTACAAGAAAGATTAATGCTTTTCTGTTTTTTTTTTTTTTGTTCGTTTGTTTGATGTTATTGGGGATTGAACAATAACATCAAACTCAGGGCCTTCTCACTGAGTTGCACCTGTAGATCTTTTTATTTTTTATGCTGAGATGGAGTCTTGCTAATTCATTAAACTGCCCAGGCTGGGCTGGAACTCCTAACCCTCCTGCCTCAGAGTGCTGAGATTATGGGTGTGTGCCACCACTTCCAGCTAAGACTAGTAAATTTCAATGTGGTAGGATATGAAAAATTCAGTGATATGGTTTCCGATTCTACACTGCAAGTTATAGTTGTTTCCTCTACCTTAATGTCAATCTTTGTAGTTTCTTGCTGAAATATTTAAATTTAGATTGTAATTACTATGTATATATTATAAATAGTTGTTCAATGTTTATGTCTGGTTATTGAACTAAATGAAGTACCTGTAAATCCATTTGTTTTGTATCTGGCTAATTTATTGTTTCTTTTATATCTGCTCATCACCGTATTTCAGTGATATCATTTGAAAATTATGAAAAGAAGTAATTTAAAGACTAGAATGTTGTGTTTTTGTCTATGTCAGAAAAATTGGAAACATGAACAATATGAAATCACCTTAATCTAAATACTAGGCTCAAGATTGTTCTGGTTACATATGTGACCTGAATCAGGGCTGAATTCCATGTCATGCGTGCTTTAGCTCTGGCTCATCCTTGTTCCTAGAGGACAGGACTTTTGGATCACAAACTTGAAGTCAGGTTGGTTGATCCTTGTTAGACTCTATTCCTGCTTTGGTTTGCCTTTACTTATAAGACTGAGTTTACAATTAGTCAATTGTATCTTTAGTTGTGCAACCACATCACTGGCAAAAGTGAACCAAAATTCATGATCATTTTTCCTGGATTTCTGTCTTTTTCTGGATCTTGGCCAAATAATCACTCATTTTTTTCTAAATTCTCAATGCTTTTAGTTTTTTTTTAATCCATTTTTTAGTTATCTTTAGCCCAAGAGTCATTGAAAATGATCTAGTCTGTCATTACTAGAAGCTGATGCCCCTGGTGTTCTAATTTCCCTTATCCAGGACTTCTTCTGTAAAGCACCATAAGAGGTGGTATCTTTTTAGGTGACCCCTTGGGAGTCGGGGCGAAAATCTTGAATTTATATAGATCCATTTATTTCTAGGAAGATTTCATGGATTCTTAGCCAAAGGTGTCTGTGCTATATAGTAACCAAACAATGTATAATAGAATAATCTTAAAATTTAAGTAAATTTATTTCATTGATAAACCCAGAGGCAAATCTTTAGAAGACAGCAGTGAAGATTGTGGAGAGGTCTTGATCTCGTAAACTTTACTTGAACCTTTTACATAAAGGTAAGTTTGAGGAGAAATTATTTAATAGGGCACAATATAAGCTCAACTAGAAGAGGTAAAAAAAATGGTTGTAAAAGCCTGTGATTCCAATTAGTTAAATTTATTGACTTTAATATAAACATGGCTAAAAATTTATGGATATCTTAAATGTAAACAGTAACATGATTATTTATTTCTCTTTAATTTCCCCAATCCCTAAAGAAATCAATAACTTTTCCTCTTTTTGTTTAACTAGAATTCAAGAAGACAATAGTATATTTTGGTTTAATAAAATTAAACATATATACTTCATGAAGATTCAGGTTGCATTATTAATTTTTCAATTGAAAAGGACATGGAATTAATTTAAATTTTGACTTTAGCATAATCATTGTAATCTTCAAAGATTTTAACTATTGCATCTGTGTTGCAGAATTCATTGGCATAGTAATACCATAAACAATTTATCAGCATAAACAGAAATTCTATATCTATATGTTCATATCCATTCCATTGTATTCATTATTGTTAACCTAAATATCAGATAAATAGGTTAAGAATAATTACTAAATTCAAGAATCCCGATTAAACGCAAACGTTACCAGTCGACGTCTGTACGTTGTTCACAGTACATAATCCGAAGGTATTGAGCATAGCCGCTGCAATTCTAATGGCCCAAAGTTTTATTTACCTATTGAAATTGCCCAAACGATAGCAATCTTCATGATGGCCTTAGTCCGCGAATTGAAACGGCTATGCTCAATAGGATTACGTATTGCTACATACCGATCCAGCGATATGGCGCAGAGGTGCATGATGGACGCCGTTGAAAATAAAACATCTAAAGAAATCCAGACAGGGCACAAATATCTAGGTAGTGGCCAGACATAATCTGGAAGAGAACAGAGCGAAGACAAAAGCATGTTATCCAAATCACACTGACTATACTTTGATATTTTATTCTACTTATCATTTCCTTTCAATATAAACTTTGTAAAGAAAGTGAAATTTCAGTAGCATTATTTTCCATGATGACGATGATGATGATGATGATGATGATGATGGTGATAGTGTTAACTTCAGTGTTACATAAATTTTTATTGAGGTAAACTTCACAAAACTTAAAAATAATTGCTTTAAAGCGTACAATCCAGCCTTTAGTACATTCACAATACTGTGCAACCATTACCTCTCTACTTCTGAAACATTTCATCACTAAAAGGAGACCACTACTCCTTAAGCGGTTGCCCCACGGCCTCCAACATGTTCCTCCAGCCCCAAGAAATCTCTAATTTGCTTTCTGTTGCTATGGGTTTGTCTAATTTGGGTGTTTCATGTAATTGGAATTCATAACCTTTTCTGTTTGATTTCTTTCATGTACCATGATTTTTAACTTTATCCATTTTGTAGTATGTAAGGGTACTTAAAATCTTTTCTGTGGCTGATGTGACCAGTTGAGATTTTGGGACACTCTTATAATGGATTATATATTGCTGCATATAGAACTACTGCTGGTTTTCATATATTTATCCTGAATCTTTGAACTTTGCTAATTTCATTTATCGTGTTGAGTTTGTGTGTGTGTGTGTTTGTGTGTGTGTGTGTGAGAGAGAGAGAGAGTTCTTTGGTATTTTCCTTATATAAGACCATTTCATCTGGGAATAAAGAGAATTTTACTTCTTCTTTTCCAGTACAGTGTTGAATAAAAGTAATAAAAGTGGATATCTTCTTTATTCCCCCCTGATTTTAGAGGGAAACCGTTCAGCTTTCAACTGTTGAGTATGATATTAGCTGTAGGCTTTTCATAAATGTCTTCTATCATATTGCGGAAGTTCTTTTTTATTTCTAGTTTGTTCAGTGTTTTTTTTTAATCGTAGAAAAGTGATAGATTTTGTTAAATACTTTTTTCTGCACTAATTGATATGTCTATTAATGCAATACCTTCCATTCATTGATTTTTGTATATTGAACCACTCTTACATTCTTAAATCCCACTTAGTCATAGTGCTAAATATAGTGCTGAATTTAGTTTGGTGGCCATTTTTTGAGAACTTTTGCATCTATATTCTAAGTGGTATTAGTCTATAGTTTTCTGGTTATGTCTTTATCTAACTTTAGTATTTGGATAATGCTGGCCTTACATTAAGTAGTTTGAGAAGGATTAGTGTTACCTCTTCTCTAAATGTCTTCAAAATTTCACCAGTGAAGCCATCTTCCTGCCTCAGCCTCCTAAATGCAGGGATCACAGGTGTGGGCCACATGAGTGGATCAAACTCCCAGTTTTTTATTAAGCAGGGAATGTTTTGATTTCTCTAATTTTGAAGGGTTTTTTGAAATCAGACATATAATTCTTGTTTGGCAGGTTTTAATTTTCTTTTTTCTTTCAGCACTTTAAATACATTGTCTATCGCTTCCTGGTCTCCATGGTTTTTGAAGAAAATTCATTGTTAATCTCTTTACAGGTCCTTGTATGAGACATGAGGTGCTTATCTTTTGTAGCTTTTAGGATTTTGTGTCTTTCAACAGTTTGATGCTAATGTGACTTTTTTTTCAGTACCAGACTTCATGCATTCTAAGCATATGCTCTACTATGAGCTACTGCTACCTTGAAACGTGTCTTAGTGTAGGCTTCAAGGAATTCCTACTGGGATTTCATTGAACTTCTTGAATGTATAGAGTCATATTTTTCCTCAAAGTTGGGAAGGTTTGGCAATTTTTTTAAGGCAGTCTAGCTATACAGTTCAGGCTGGACTTGAACTCACTATGTAGCCCAGGCTGGCCTCAAACTCAAGGTGATCCTCCTGCCTCAGCCTCCCAAGGGCTGGCATTACAGGTGTGCACTACTACATCCAGTTGATTATTTCTTTATATATTCCTTCTGACTCCCTTTTCTCTGCCTTCTCCTGGGAATCCCATTTTACATAGTTGGTACATTTGACAGTATCTTACTGTTCATTTTTTCTCATTATTTTCTCTTTCTGCTCCACATGCATCATATTTACTCTATCTTCATGTTCTCTACTTTCTGCTCAATTCTATTGTTAAATCCCTCCACTAAATTTTAAAATTTTAGTTCACGTATTGTTTAGCCTTCACATTTCTATTTGTCTCTTTTTAATCATTCTATCCCTTTAATGATATTCCGTATTTGTTGGTGAATCAGTGCCCTAGTTTCCTGTAGTTCTTTGTTCATGTTTTCTTCCAGCTCTTTGAACATATTTAAGACAGTTCAGTTAAAGCCCAATATCTGGGCTTCCTGATGATCAGTTCCTAGTATTTTTCCCTAGAAATGGACCATATTTCCTAGTTTCTTTGTATGCATTGTGATGTTGGTGAAACTGGGACATTTTGAATATTTTGATGTAGCAACGGGCACAACAAAGGCAGGTTATCAAGCCAGTCCTTTAGGCACCCATCAGTGATATCTAAAAGCAAGCACATTTATTTAAGAAAGTGCTCTGTGTTGTTCTGTCTGGCATTAACAACTTGCACCAGGAGTTCAGGCTTTAATCCTCAAATTAGCCACAGATCTGGCAGTAGAGGTATGGTGACAACTTAACATGCCAAAATGTTCTCTTACTGCAAAATAGTGGTTTCTTTCTTCATCAAGCATTCCTTTGGGTTTTTTTTTCTTTGTTATTTATTCATTTATTTATTTATTTATTTATTTATTTATTTATTCATTCATTTATTTATTTTTACCAAGAATATGTATTGGTACATTGCATACATAATGATCACATTCATCATGGTTATTTTGTACCTGTACATGATGTATCTTGGTTCCCCCCCTTCCCCACCCTTCCCTTCTGCTCCTCCCTTCCCTATTTACAGCAGGTTTATTTCTACTTTTCCATTTTTTTCCCTTTCCCCTTTCTTTCCTTTTCCCCTTCTTTTCCCCCTTCTCCCTTTCTAGTTCTCCTCTCTTTTGAATATTATCTTCCTTTTTTATAGTATCTATTATACCTTTTTGTTTTAAATATTTGACTAGACTTCTAAATTTTATAAAAGTTTATTCTGAAAATTGTTTTGTTGCTGTGTGAAAAGATGAACAACCGTAAGAAATTTAAGGGAGGCAAAACACTAGACTTCCTTCTTACATAAATTATTTTTATGTTGGACGTTTATTCTTTAATTTATCCTGTGTTCTTTATTTGCTTACTTTGTGTTAAACATTTTTTAAATATTAGAAATAAAGATTCACAGGTGGCAGGAACACTCATTTTGTCTTCTTCCAGCCAACAGCTTAATTCTTGCTGCCATGTTAAAGATGGTATCTGGTGTGGATTTATGTTTGACTTTGGTGTTGAACTTTGATAGAACACTTCAAACAATTGCTTTAAATAAATACATTCATAATGAATGTGTTACGATACAAGCTGTGTTCTATAGTGCTAAGGTTTTCACACTGGAACATCATTCATGTCTACAGTGTCTGCAGTGGCATTGGGATCCGGGATCTAGCAGGTAATAAAAGGTCAATTCTTATAATTTTCTGTCTGAATTGTTACATCGTGAAATTCTAGCCTGTTAGAGTTGTTAGTGGGAATCACCTTGGGAACTAGGCTTTGCTCTTGTGCAGACTTGGTAGTCAAACTACCTTATAAAATAAACATCAGTGTAGAAATTTTCTTTCTTAGAGAAGTAGAGGAGAGGAAGGAGACGTTTGTTGAAATATTTGGGAAAAGTGATCAGCATCTTTCCTATGAACATTTTTTGTTTCTTCAAGAAAAGGCTAAAGAATATGTCAAGACATAGAATGATTTACTGGTGATTCGTGATCTAGAAGACATTCTTGAAGCAGAATTACAAACCATACCACTTTCAAGGTGAACATTATTGACAATTAATGAGGTCTTGTGTAACTGCTTATTTCTTAATTTTGAGGCCCTATCACTTGTGTAATACTCCTCTTGTGGTCAACTATATTCTCAAACTTCATCAGATTATAATGTGTCCTTAAGATGTCCACTAAAAGTAGCAAAATTCTCACTCTTAACCTAATATAGCTGGTGCTACTTTATTCTACATAAAAATTTCACACATTTCTGGGTAAAGAAATTTGATTAGACAAATTATCGAATTCCTATTTATAATGTTCGTTATTTGCTGAGCTTCCTGAACATGTGAATTTATGGCTTTCACCAAATTTGAGGACTTTTCAGTCCTTATTTTTCAAACAGTTTTCGCCTTTGTTTTCCTCTTTCCCCTTTGTATCTCAAACTGCATGTATGTTAAAGGATTTAATATTGTTTCATAGATGCTTGAAAGTGTATTCGCTTCCTTCTCAATGTATTTTTTTCCCTGATCTTGATGTTGAATGATGTCTATAGGTTAAATGCACTGGCTACTTTTTCTATTATCTTCATTATACTGCTAAGTTTATCCAGGGGAAAGTTTTTAGTTCACATATTATTTTTTAGTTCTTAAATTTCAACGAATGTTATTGGTGTTTTTATTTTTCTACTGAAAATTCCCACTTTTATTCATTATGCGCATGTTTTCCGTCATGTCACTGACATAAATATGATAGTAGCAATAAAATTCTTCTGTGTGAATTTCAGCATCTGGATGTTTCGGAACAGGCTTTTGAAAGTTATGCAATATCTAGCTCTTGAGCTAGAGCTCAAATAATATCTCAGTTCATGTGTCATTTCTTAGGCTGCTTGAAGCATTCTCCAGGTAAGCATGGCTCAGAGATCAACTAGAGATTTAAGAAGAGAGTAGTTTCCTAGAGAAGAATTTGTGGTTTCCTTTTTCTATCTCTGCCCCTTCCTGGACACTCCCTAAACCTTCCAATTTTGACATTTCCTAAAACTGAAAATGGTTTACTGGAGTTTTGGTTAGCTATCACAGGGAATAATGTCGTCTTTTTAGGTTATAAGGCATGAAAGTTTGAAACTCTATGCTGTGATTTTTTTTTTCCAACTGTTAGTACCTTCCCAAAATACCGTGTTTTCTTCTTCTCCAGAATATTTAGTTAGTTGCTTGTGTGTGTGTGTGTTTGTTTTGTTCAGAGCTGGTGGGATTTATTTGATGAAAATTAGGTCCAACAGAAGCTTATCAGGCCATAAAAAAATCAAACTACTAATCATCAAAATTCAACCAATGTGATAAAGACATCACCAAGAATTCTTCTAACCAGAATTGTTTATGAATATCCATTATTATTCATGATTTTCTTGTACCTTCTTCACGAAGGAAGGTATACACACCAAGTAAGTTGATTGTGTTGAGGATCTGGATACCCTACTTCACATGATTCACTTGCAAAAATTGCTTTCTTGGTCATGGTTTACACGCACAAGCATCTCCTGGTTGCTATTATGTGGGAAAATTCCATTGTCATAAACCACAAACATGTAAGTTCCATTGGGTTGACAATTGTTGGTTTTATTTTTCTCCTCCCGGTCCGCCCTGCTTGGAACAATGGGTGAATTTATGTGATCCAGGTGTGTTTCAGACAACAAATATATGAAAAGTTTGGAGACAATCATATAGCAAAAAAGCTATAATAAGTAAATTTGTAGTTGGATGAGATGGAACTTGATCTTCAGAGGCAAAATTTGTGTTTCATAAGTCACTTTTTTGTGTTTGTTTGTTTTGTTTTGTTTTGTTTTGTTTGAGACAGGGTCTGGCTATACAGTTCAGGCTGTTCTTGAGCTCGTTATGTAGCCCAGGCTGACCTCAAACTCCAGGTGCTTCTCCTGCCTCAGCCTCCTGAGTACTACGATTATAGGTATGCACCACCGTGCCCAACACAGTAAGTCACTTTCATATGTTCATTCATTAATTTACTCATTCAAAGATTACATGATTTTTCAAACATGATTTTTAAGAACTCCTGAAATCTCAGATATCCCCACTAATATTGAGAAAAAAACAATAAAAATAGAATAAAAGACACTCTATTCTTTCAGTTCTTTTGTTTAAATGAAATATATAGGGTTTAATTCCTATGAAATAGCAAAACCAAACTTTATCTTGCAGTAAGAATAATAGTCCAGTATTCTGGTGAAAAAATTAAGAGGAATGAAAATGTGGGCTCATTTGTGAATAATGCTAAAACTAGAACTTCAAAATAAATTATGATTACTCTCTAGAATTTAATGTCCAAGAGGAGTAACCATAAGAAAGTTTAAAAGTTTTCTAAAACATTTTGTAAAACAGTATACTGTCAATAGCAAAATACTAAAAACATGAAAAAAGGAGATTAGAGACAGATTGCATGCAAGGGTAATGATACAAAGTTTCAAACAAAATATTAACAGGTCGATGCAACTAAAGTATCAAAAGAATAATACATTATGGAAAAATAAGAATTATACCAAGAATGCAAGGGTAATTTAATATCATGAAAGTTTCCCATATAATTCCTTTTTTTTTTTTTTTTTGGTGCCAGGGATGGAACTCAGCCTTGTGCTTGTGAGACGAGCACTCTAATCACTGAGCTAAATTCCCCAGCCCCTCCCATATAATTCCTTGTGCTAACATTTGCGAAGAAATTTTATTATCTTTTAATAGACAATGAAGAATAATTTTATTAAATACAGAAGTTATTCCTCACTCAATTTTAATAATATAGGCCTAAAATAACTTCCTTAAATTTGATAAAGATAATTTAAAAATCAATAGCAAATATGATAAACAATGCAATAAATTCATTTCAATTACTTTAAATTCAGGAATTAGACATGATGTTATCTTACCTTATTACTCATTGTTATTAATTTTCACTAGAATAAAAATGAGCAACTTATATAGCTTTGAAAAATAAAGATAAAGTTATTTTTTGTCTATTTTTTTTTTTGTGTGTGTGTGGTGCCGGGGATCGAATTCAGGCCCTTGTGCTTACAAGGCAAGCACTCTAATCACTGAGCTAAGTCCCCAGCCCCTTTTGTCTATTATTGATATGACTTCAGGTCTAGCAAATCTGAGACTTTTCTAAAAATAGTACTGAATTTACTAAGAGGAAGTTATAGATTGGCTGGATATAAGATAAATATAAAATAATCTAGCAGATGTGTCCAGGCTACATTTAGTGAGGAGAAGATGTTTTAGGATGCATACAAAATATATAAAAAAGTCAAAAACAAAAAACAAAACAAAAAATCAAAAAAATAAGAAAAAAATACATAAAAAAGTTCCTGTATGTAAGAAACAAACTTCTTTTTAACAACTATTTGTTATTACAACATGAAAAAGAGGGCAAGTGTAGGTCAGAAATTGGACATATCTGATAGAGGTTTAACTAGTTTAAGAATAAGTGCTAAAGGGACTGGGGATTTAGCTCAATGGTTAGAGTGCTTCCCTAGGAAGCACAAGGCCCTGAGTTCGATCCCCAGCACCAAAAAAAAAAAAAAAGAATAAATGCTAAAAATGGAAAAAATAAAAAATCTATTTGTAGCAGTGACAGAATTCACAATAATTCTCATTAAAACTTTAACAAGATCCACAGGAACTAACCATGAAATCTTATGGAAAAATAAAAATCTACATCTAAACAAATGGGAGGTCATTCTTTAGATGGGAAAACATGAGATCTAAATGTATTTATTTATGCTACCAAATAGTCATGAAAAGAATAACATCAAGCAAACACAGATGCTTTGGGAAAATAAAAGGATTATTTAGCAACATACTTTGTGAGGCAAGGCTAACCTGGAAAACAAAATTTAAGCATGGATTATCTTAAACAAGTAAAGGAGAAACTTATGTGTTTAAGTCAATATATGCACAATTTTTATATAATTCAGTGTGATTTCTGATAAAATAAATTTCAACAAACTAGAATTAGATTCTAACTTCCTTAATATGATAAAGAATACCCACCAAATATCAATAGCATATACTGTACTTAATGGTTAAATGGTGAAGGCACTCATTTGAATTTGGAAAGAGACAAGAATGCCCACTATCACAACATCCATTCTTCATTGTTCTAGAGTTATGATTAGTGTTACTAATAGTAACTTCATTGTTCTAGAGTTACTAATAGTGAAGATTTAAACAGAAAAATGAAAGCATGATTGTGTACATAGAAAAATGAAACAACTTTAGAGATAAATCTTGAGTATTAAAAGAAAAACTTCTTAAATACTAATAAGTTTAGAAAGGTTGTTGGATAATGAGGCAATATGTAAAAGCTAATCAATTTTATTTTCTTAATATAGTGATTAAAGATGATAAAATGACTTTTTTTTTTACAAAGATAGCTATCAAAAGTCTTCCAGCTCTGAAAAAAGTGGAGCAAACATATTGTACTTAATCTCTCCTATGATTACAACTAAAACCTGTGGACAGATACATAAAGCAAATAACCGAGGAATATAACAAGTAATTGATAGCAGGGATTATGGCTTGCATCTAAATGTCTCCCCATATCCTTATGTGCTCATAAGTGGGGCTTCTGGGAGTGGCTAGATCTAGGGTATGTGAATATGAGTTAAGGGTATGTGATAATGAAATTGGTTGAGTGTAATTCTGGGTGTAGCTGAATGGATTTACTGAAGAGAGGATCCTCACTCTGGGTATGGGTGGCACCAACAAATAGGTTTGCAGTGTGAATGGAACTAAAGGGAAAGGAAGGCTCACTGCTTGCTGGCTCTTGTCTGCCTTGCCATGGGGTGTTTCTCCTCCACCATGCTCCTCTGCCATGCTGCCCCAGCTTGGACCCAGCTGACTACAGACTGAAACCTCTCCAAATTGTGAATTAAAATAAACCTTTCCACCTTTAACTAGTGGGTGTTGGGTATTTTGTCCCAGCAGTGAGAAAGTAACTAAGACAGCAGGATAGTTCAACAAGAAAATAAAAATCAAAGAATGATCAAAATGAGGTGTTCCTGTTCCCTCTCCCAACTTATCTCCTGGTTTAGACGTGAAAGCAGCCAGTGGACATGAAAAGAGAAACCTTCAACAAAAGTACTGTGTACTTAGAAGACACAGAGTGCATGTTTAAAACAGAGATTACTCCTCTGCTTGTCTCATTCGCTCCTGGTGTGAACTACGGCAAGCATCAATCCCTAAGCAGTCCACCTATGGTAGCAACACCAGGAGTAGCTGGGCAGACAACTAAACGTTTAAGAAAAAAAAATCTTCTCTTTAACTACATAAACTAGAAATAGAGGCCCCTTAGGTCTGAAGAGTGTAGAGAGAATCCCCCAAAATTTTTTCTCTTTGATTTCTCTCATCATTTTATCTGTGATGCAGAAGACCCCATAGCAAGAGGCAGACTTCATAGCAATTCAAGGAAACCAGAAACCTGGTTTTCTCACCAGAGTACCAGGAACGGGGTCTCTGGGAACTGTAAACTGTAGGGACAATTAAGTAGATGAAGAGGTTTGAGAACTAGATCACCTAAATCCTTGACTCATCCATCAACTGTATATATGTAAAAGTAATCCAAAACCATATAGCAAAATAGAATTAGACTATGATGTATAGCACTGTCCGGGTCCCATTTTGGGCTCCTGAATAACACACACAGGGTAGATCTGAGTAGCATCCCAAATTCTTTGAAAACCAAACTGACATGAAACAAGGCCCACAGAAGGAGGGTTGAGACTTTAAATCTAACTAGGTTAATTTCCTATTAAAATAAAAGAAATAAGATATTCTTAAGAGAATATTAAAAGACTCAGGATCAAGAGTGATGTCCACAAAGATGGTGCAGTACAGAACTCTGAGGGCTATCTAGTCCTTGAAACACCAAAGAGGGGATAAAAACTGTCAGAATTAACCTTTCTGGAATTCTCATAGTAGAGCAACAAAGCAAACATTGAGCAAGTGGAAAGCTGAATGAAACCGGGTAGGAAGTCTTTGTAGCACTTTAATCCACTTCCTTCTTTGGTGTAGTGTTAGTTTTGAGACAGCAGTCTACAATCCTAGTTCAAGAGGGAGCACAGTAAACATATTCTGTCTGTTTTGATATGTGGTTTCCCTGAAGGACCACTACAAGATAGCTTCCCTTGTTTTACTTAACTCAAAACTTCTTCACAGTAGAGTGACTACACTGAGAATGTCCTCCCAAAATATTGAAAGACAAATGAACAAGCCACTGTTAGCTGGGGCAAAACAATAACAGCCTGGTAGGCAACCCACAGAGTGATATTTTGGGGATGTGAAGAGTTTGAAAAGTTCCCACATGTTCCAGGGAATCTTGAAAGCCACATGCATGTTCATGGCACAATATACTCTTGTCAAAGAATTGAAAAGATGCTAAAATTCATCTATGGTTAGTTATACTCATTGTATGGAAGACATGTAGGCTAAGACAGAATTATAAAAAAGCCAGATTAAATATAAGAATTAGTTCAACATAGAGAAAATCTGGAAAGATCTGGTACTATGGTCTAAATATTTTCGTCTCCTCCCCCCAAACTAATATGTTGAAATCTAATCAGCAATGTGATGGTGTTAGGCGGCTGGCCTTTGTGAGGGTGATTGCGTCGTGAGGGTGGCACCTTTGTGAATGAGATTAGTTCCCTTATAAAAAGAGGCTTGAGAAAGACCCCTTCCTCCTTTTACCATGTGAGAATAGAGTAGAAAGTCACCATCTATGAACTAGAGAATGGCCCCTCACAAGACACCAAATCTTCTTGTTACTTGATCTTAGACTTCCTAGCCTCCGAACTGTGAGAAATAAATTCTCATTGTTTGTAAGCTGGATGTTTTATATTTTTTAAGCAGCCCACATAGACTAAGATACTTGGGGGTCTGCTCTTTCTCTCTCTTTCTTTCTTTCTTTCCCATCTATAACTCAGAACCATATAAAATAGTACAGAACAGAGGTAATTTTAACCATAAACATAAATACAAAATTCAGGATTGCATATTCAAGGGATTACATACTTTGTTTCAAATAGAATTTAGTCCTGGAATGCAAGGATGATTCAACATATAAAAGCAATCAGTGTAATATATCATATTATGAGAATGAAACAATAAAAGCACATGATCATCTCAATTGATGGACAAAAAGTATTTGAAAAAATACAATATCCTTACATGAAAAAATTACTTAACAAACTAGGAGTAGAAGATAACTAGCTTAACAGAGTAAAGTTTGTATACCAAAATTCCTCAGCTAATATTATACTCGATAATTTTTTTTTTTTTTTTTTTTTGGTGCTGGGGATCAAATTCAGGGCCTTGTGCTTGCTAGGCAAGTGCTCTACCGCTTGAGCTAAATCCCCAACCCCTTGCTGGTAAATTTCCTCTCAGCTCAGGAACAAGGCCAAGATTCTGCTTTCACTATTTTTATTCAACATAGTCTTGGAATCAGGGCAGTTAATCAAGAAAAAGAAATAAAAGCCTTCCAAATTGAATAGGATGAAGTAGAAGTATCTCTGATTAGAGTTGACATGGCTTTATAGATATAAAACCTGAAGGATTTGTTAGAACTAAAAGATGAATTGTGCAGCGTTGTAGGATTTTAAATGAATTTTAAAAATCAGTTGCATTTCTATATATTAACAATAAATAATCTAAAATGGAAATCGTAAAAACAATTTTAATTATAATAACAGCAAAGAAAAAATACTTAGGAAAAAACAAAGGAATTGAAATACTTGCACACTCAGAACAACAAAATAGTGCTGAAGAAATTTAAAAGACACGAATAAGTGGAAATATATTCCCCGTTCATAGGTTTGAAGAATTAATATTGTCAGTACTATCCAAAGCAATCTACAGATTCAACACAATGTTTATCAAAATCCCAATGGCATTATTGCAGAAATAGAAAAATTCATTTTAAATTTCACATGCAATCTTAGCAGACTTTTAACAGCCAAGAAAGCTTCAGAAAGGTACAAAGTTAGAAGACTCACATTTCCTTATTTTAAAACATATTGCAAAGCTGAAGTAATTAGAACACAGTAGCTTTGGCATAAAAGTAAACTTAACATCATTGAATTATACACTTGAAATGGTTAGGTTGGTGCATTTTATTTTATGTGTTTTAGAATATTTAAAAAATGCTAAAAATACAATAAGCTTCAGTAATCAGAGCAATGTGGTACTAGCATACAGACCAACATATTCACCAATTTAGTAGAAGAGAGAGCTCAAAAATAAACTTACATATATGGTCATACTGTATATAAACAATGCGAATAAAATAAAGAGCTCATAAACTTATATATGTGGTCAAATTATTTTTGACAAGGGTGCCAAGTACATTCAATTGAGAAGGATAGTCTTTCCAATAAATGGTATTGGGAAAACTGGATATGTACATCAAAAATTTAAAAAAATAAAATAAAATTTAAAAAATAAAATATAACTGGACTCTTAACTTTACATGAATTAACTCCAAATGCATCAAAGTTCTTAATATGAGTGAAAACTTCATGAGTTCTTAAAAGAAAACATACAGGGAAAGCTTCGTGACATTGACTTGGGCAAGGATTTCTTGGATATGATACCATACCCTCAGACAATTAAAGACAAACTAAGTAAGCTAGAGTTGGCCAAAATTAAAATCTTTGATGCATCAGAAGAGACTACCAAGAGAGTAAAAAGGTAACCCACAGAATGGAAGAAAAAGCACATAAAATATTTATCCGATAAGGGATTCATAGCTAGAATTTGTGCGACTGAACAACAAAGGAAAAAATCTGCTTAAAAATGGGCTAAGGATTTGAATAAACATTTCTCAAAAAAAAAAAAGATATAACAAAGGCTGATAACCACAAGAACAGATGCTGAATGTTACTAATAAGAAAGTGAAAATAAAAACCACAATGATATCCTAACCACACCCATTAAGATGGTTACTATTAAAGGAAAATAGAAAATAACAAGTGTTGGTGAGGACAAGAAGAAAATGGATCCCTTTTCTCGGTGGGAATGTAAATTGTGCAGCCATTGTAGAAAACAGTGTGGAAAGTCTTCAGACACAGAATTACTACATGATTTATCAATTTGTCTTCTGAGTATCTACCTAGAAGAATTGAAAGCAGGGACTTGTACACCAATGTTCATAGCAGCTTTGCTCACAATACCTAAAATGTGGGAAAAAACCCACAGGTCCATTGGGAGGTGAATAAACAAAATGTGGTCTGTATGTACAATGAGGTACTACTGAAGCTCAAAATGTAATGAAATACTCACCATGGGTAAAACCTTGAAGGCATTATGCTTTATGAGGCAAACAAAAGAAGGTAAATATTGTGTGATTCTACTTAAATGCGGTATATAGCATAGTCAAATTCACAGACATAAAATAGAGTAGGAATTGAGATTTGGGAATGAAGAGTTATTGTTTGGTGGAACAAAATTTCAATTTGAGATGATGAAACGTTCTGGAGATTATTAAATAAAAATGATGCTTGCACAACAATGTGAATATACTTAATGTCACTTAACTGTATACTTAAAAATGGTTGGAATGGTTAATTGTGTCATTTTAATGCAACAAACAAAAGTGTTTTAAAGGTAGCAAACTGTTTCCAGTAGCATATTAAAAATAGACTTCATGACTAAGTGTGATTTATCCCAGGTTTGCACTGATGCTTCAAAAATTGCATATTGAAATACATAGTGATAGTATTAAGACAAATGTTCATCTGACTGATCCAGAAAGCATGCTTTCAAAAAATTCACTTCATGACAAAAATATTCAATGATCTAAAAGTAGAAAGAAAAAAATAAAAAAAATAGAAAGGAATACTTTCAATGGATAAAGTACCTACATGAAGCATTTACAACTAGCATCATACTCTGGCAAACTGCTGATAGCTTTCCCTCTTCCTGCTTTTGCCAGTTGTAGTCAACATCATGCTGGAAATTCTAGTTAGAATGATCAGTTGAGAAAAAGAAATAAAAGACTTTCAAAATAGAAAATAAGCATTTAAAATGATCTTTTTAAAATATTTTTTTAAATTTGTTTTATTTTAATGGTACATTTTAGATGTACATAGTGATAACATTCATCATAGAGGATTTGTACCTGTACATGATATATCTTGTTGCTTCTTTTTTTTCCCCATACCCCTCCCCTCCCTTCACTCTCTCCTCCCTCCTTATTTACAAAAGCTTTGTTTCCATTTTTTCCTTCCATTTCTTATTTCTCTTGTCCCTCTGTTCCTTTCCCTCTCCCCCTCCCTTGTTCCCTTTCCCATTTGGACATTTTCTTCCCTTTCCCAATATAATACATTTTAGTCTTTATTTACACTTTCATTTTCTCATACCAGAGAAACAATGCAGTATTTAAACATGTGTGTTCAATTTATTTCACTTAAGAGTATGGTCTCAAGATGCATCCATTTACCTAGAAATATCTCACGTTTATCATTCTTTATTGCAGAGTAGTACTCCATTGTATAAAAAAAGCACATTTTCTTTATGCATTCAATTACAAACTGTGCCGCTATAAACGTGGGTATGCATATATTGGTGGTGTATGATGCTTTTAATTCTTTTGAGAAGATACCAAAAAGGGGAATAGCTAGGTCAAAAGGAATCTCTAGTCCTAGTTCCCTGAGGAATCTCCACTCTGATTTCCATAGCGGTTGCATCAGTCTACATTCCCATCAACAGTGGAGAAGGGACATTTAAAATGATCTTTATGCACATCTGACATGATCTTATACATAGAAAATCTGAATTTGAACATACAAACACACAGTATTAGAACTAATAAAATAATTCAACAAAAAAGATTCAAAGTCAATATAAGAAAATGAATCTGAAAATGAAATTAAGACAATTATTCAATTTAAAATAATATCAGAATAGAAGGGGCCTAGGACTAAATTTAAACAATGAGATGCAAGACCAGTACACTGAAAACTACAAAACATTTTTTAAAGTGGTTAAAGATGACCTGAGTAAGTGAAGTGTTAAGCCACATTTATGGAAAGGATGATTTAATATTATTAAAATGATGATAATTCTCAAAGTGACCTAAAAATGCAGTACAGTCCCTATCAAAACCCCAGTGCATTTGCATAAATGGAATAGTTGACCCCAAAATTCATATGTAATTTTAAGGGATCTAGAATGGCTAAAACAATCACAAAAAAGAAGAACAAGATTAAAGGACTCTTAATTCTCAATTCTAAGATGTACTGTAAAGCTACAATAATCAAAAGAATGTAGAATTGATATAAGAATAGATATACATTAATTGAATAGCATCATAAGTCCAAAAATAAACATATTCACCTATAACCAGGTGATTTTTCACAGTTGTGACAAAACCATTCAAATGTTGCAGGCAAAACTGATATGTATAAGCAAAAGAATGGCTTAGATTTTTCCTCATAAAAAACAAATAATTGCACTACAAGTGGTTCAAGTCTCATATACAAGAACCCAAACTCTAAAACTCTTAGAAAAAATCATTGGAGTAAATTTTTAGTGATCTTCGATTTGGCAGTGGTTACTTAGATATGAAACCAAGAAAAATAAAGAAAATATGGATAAAATTGGCTTCAGTAAGTTAAAAATGTTTCCTCATGAAAGTGCTCTATTAAGATAGTATAAAGACAGCCTATAGATGTGAGAAAATGTCTGAAAATACTCATAAGTAAACATGAGTAAAGGACCTGAATAGACATTTCACCAAAGGAGAAATTCAGGTGGTGAAGAAGTACGTGACAAAATGCTCGATTGCATTAGTAATTGGAAAAATGCAAATGAAAATCACAGTAAAGTGCCACTTCATTCCCACTAAGTTGACCATAAAAACAAAAACAAAAATAAACTAATGCCAAGTCTTGGTGAGGATATGGAGAAATTAGAAGAGTCATATACTGTTGGTGGTTTATAGAAGCTTTAAAGTTACAGTATTATCATATGAGCTACTAATTCTACTCATAGGTATACTGTACACCTAAAAGATTTGCAAACAAAAACTTAACAAATACATATACATGATTGTTAATAGTAGTGCTTTCGTGATAGCCCAAAAGGAGAAACAACCCAAATGCTCATCAAGTGTTAGATGGATAAAGAGAATGTGTTATATCTATAGAATGCAACATTATTTAGCTATAAAAGCATGAATTACTAATGTATGGTATATTATGGATAAAGTTCCAAAATCTTACTCTAAGTGACTGAAGCCATATACAAAAGATCACATATTGTAAGATTCCAGATACAAAAGATCTCATATTGTAAGATTCCATTTATATGAAACATCTAGAAGAATTAAATCCTAGATACTGATAGGACACTAGTGTTTTCTAAGGGCTAAGGAAGGAGACAATGGAGATTATCAATTTAATGGGTCTGGTATTTGGGGAGAGTTGATAAAAATGTATTGGAACTAGAAGATGTGGTTTTTCTACACAATGGAGTACTACACTGCCATAAAGAAGGATATACTAGAGTCATTTGTGTGTAAATAGGTGTTCCTTGAGAATATACTATTAAGTGAAATAAATCAGACACTCATGAGCACACATCGAATTGTTTCTCTGATATGAGAAACCATAACTGTAAATAAGAACAAAGTAGTGTAACGGATATTATATAAAAGGAAGATAACATACAAAGGAGAGGAGTACTAGAAAGAAGGAAGGGGGAAAAGCAGGAAGAGAAAAAACGGAAAGAAAGGGGAAAGGGAAATCATGGAGAATTGTAAATAAACCTGCTGTAAATAGGGATGAAGGGAACAGAAGGGAGGGGTGGGGAAGAGGTGGGAGAACCAAGAGACACCATGTACAGGTACAAAACAAACATGATAAATGTGATCAATATATGGACAATGTACCAATACACGTTCTTGGTTAAAAATATATATATATATATATTGGAACTAGTTGGAGGTTATGGTTGGGCATCATTGTGAGTGTATTTAATACCAATGAATTATACACTTTTAGTGGCTAATATTATGCAATGTGAACTCACTGAGAAAGGAATTAGGAAAAATACCTTTCATGATGGCATCAAACATTTTAAATACTTAGGAATTGTCCTAGTCAAGGAAGTGAAAGACCTCTACAATGAAAACTGGAGCACTCTGGAAAAGGAGATTAAAGAGGACATTAGAAATAGTGAAAATGGCCATACTTCCAAAACTGATATACAAACTTAATACAATCTCAATCAAAATACCAATAGTACTCCTCACAGAACTGGAGAAAACAATCAGAAAATTCATATGGAATCAGAACAGACCCACAGCAACCAAAGCAATCCTGGGAAATAAGAGCAAAGCCAATGGCAACACAGTCCTGTACTTAAAATTATACTACAAAGCTACAGTGAACAAACAGCATGATAGTGGCAAAAACAGAGACATGTGAATCAAAGGAACAGGATAGATGATGTAGAAACAACTACAGGCACATTCGACTACCTAATCTTTGACAAAAGGGCCAAGAACAAATGCTGGAGGAAAGGTAGCTTCTTTAATAAATGGTATTTGAAAAACTGGCTATCCATGTACAGAAGATCAAATTTAGACCCATATCTCTCTCACCATGTACTAAACTAAAATCCAAGTAGAACAAAGATCTAAATGTTACAAAAGAAACACTTAATTGGATGGAAGATAAAATAGGTAAAACTCTTTCAGACGTAGGCATAGGCAAGGACTTTCTAGGAAAAACCCCAAATACACAAGAAATAGCATTAAGGATCAACAAATTGGAGCATATCAAATTAAAAAGGTTCTGCACAGAAACAACTTAACAGAGTGAAGAGACAACCTACAGAATGGGAAAAAAATTTTGCCAGCTATTCATCAGATAGAGGACTTATATCTACAATATATAAAGAACTAAAAAATTAGACTCCTAAAATAAAAGACCTAATCAGAAAATGGACAACTGAAGTGAGCAAACACTTCTCAGAAGTACAAGTGACCAATAAATACGTGAAAAAAATGTTCAACATCTTGGACCATTACAGAAATGCAAATTAAAACAACACTGAGATTCCTTCTTACTCTGTACAGAATGGCTATCATCGAGAAAGCAAATAATAACAAATGCTGGTGAGGCTGCAGAAAAATGAAACACTTCTACATTGTTGGTGGGAATGTAAACTAGTATAGCCATTATGTGAATCGGTGTGAAGATTCTTCAAAAAAACTAAAAACAGAAATTCCATTTGACCCAGCTATTTGCCTTCTAGGTATCTTCCTGAAGGAGTTAAAGACATCATATGTCAGTGACACATGCACATTCACATTTATAACAGCACAATTCATAATAGCTAAATCTTGGAAGCAGACTCTATATCCATCAACAGATGAATGGATAAAGAAAACGTGGCATTTATACAAAATTGACTGCTACGTTTCCATAAAGAAGTATAAAAGAATCACTAGTAGGAAAATGGATGCACCTTGAGACCAAAATGTTAGGTGAAATAAATTAGACATACAAACTTAAATATCACATGGTTTCTCTCATATGAGATAATTGGAAATAGGGAGATAGATCTTTTGCAAAATGAAGGGGACCAAGAAATGGAGGGGGGAGGGGTAAGGGAAGGGGGTGAAAAAAGAGTTAAGATGTGTTATGTTCATGTACCACCTCCCCATGATGAATGTGATCATTAAATACTGCAAACACGTGCCAAAAGTAAATAAATTAAAAGTCTATAGATCAATAAAAGTGGAATATCCTGAAGCAAAGAAAAAAAAAAAGAAATAGGAAACAAAGGAATGAGAAAGAAAAAGGTAAATATAAAATATTTTTAAATGGTAGGTATAATTTCAAACAAATCAATAATCTCATTGAATGTAAATGATGTAAGCACACCAACTGAAAGGGATAGCCAAGTTGAATTAAAAATGAGAATTTTTATATGTAGTGTATGAGAAAGCCTACAAACTTAAATATTATAATACAGACAGATGTAAAGTAAAAGGATAGAGAAAGATATGTAATGCAAAGTCTAATCATAAGAATGATGTGAATGCTATATTAAAGCAAAATACATTTCAGATAAAAGAATATTGCCAGGACTAATAGGGACAATTTTAATGATAAAGGTGTCAATTCATCAAGATATTATAAAAATCCTAAACATTTATGTATCTAATAACAGGATTTCAGAATTTGTGAAGCAAAAAGAGATAGAACAGAAAGACATTAAAATTAGAATCACAAGTATAATAAGATTTTAAATGCCCCCTTTAGTAATTGACAGTGGTAGTGAGAAATTGCTAGTATAAAATAACTAAATGACACTGCCAACGGGCTTGATCTAATTGAAGCTTATGAAACATGCTTCCCAGCAACAGGAAAATATACATTTGTTTGAAGGTATCATTGAAAATTGACTAGGAAATATCAAATTGTGGGCCATTAAATAGACCTTAAGAAATAAAGATGATTGTAAACATACAACGCATGATCTCTGACTATAATAGAATTAACCAGAAAACTAATAACAAAAGATATTTCAAAAATGTCCAATTATTTGGGTATCAAACATCACATTTCTTAATCCATGTTTAAAAAAAGGAACAGGACAGTGAAATTAGTAATTGCAACTAATCGAAAATGAAAATAATAAATATCAAAATCTGTGTGACAGCCACTCTAAAATCAGGAACAAGACAAGAATGTCCACTCTCACCACTCTTATTCAATATAGTTCTGGAAACATTATTCAGAGCAATTAGACAAGAGAAAGAAATAAAAAGAATATGGATAGAAAAGGAAGAAGTTAAATTGTCATTATTTGTGATGACATGATACGCTACATAGAAGATCCCAAAAAATCCACCAAAAGAGAGCTGGAATTAATAATCAAATTCAGCAGCATAGCTGGATGCAAAGTCAACACTCAAAAATCATAGCATTCCTGTACACAAATAACAAACTTACTGAGAGAGAAATTAGAGAAACTACATCTTTCACGATAGCATCCAAAAAAATGAAGTACCTAAGAATCAATCTATGAAAGCAGTAAAAGACCTTTACATTGAAAACTACAGTGCTCTGAAAAAGGAGATCAAAGAGGATATCAGAAAATGGAAAGCTATCCCTTGTCCTTGGATAGGCAGAACCAATATAGTGAAAATGGCCATATCCCCACAATTGTTATATGTATTTAACACAATCTGGATCAAAATACCAATACCATACCTCAGAATTAGAGAATATAATCCTAAAATTCATTTGGAACCAGAAGAGGCCTAGAATAACCAAAGAAATTCTGGGCAACAAAGGCAAAGCAGGGGCCATCACAATCCCTGCCTTGAAATTATACTACAAAGCTATTGTGACAAAAACAGCATGGTACTGGCAAGAAAACAGACCCGAGGATCAAAGGAACAGATTAGAAGATGCAGAAACAACTTCAAATGTGCTTGGCCATTTTATCTTTGACAAAAGGGCCAAATACTCTCACTGGAATAAAGATAGCTTCTTTAATAAATGGTGCTAGAAAAACTCACTTTCCACATGCTGACAATTAAAACTAGACCCATATCTTTCACCATGCAGTAAACTAAAATTGAAATGGATCAAAGATCTAAATATTAAAACAGAAACATTAAATCTTCTGTAAGATAGAATAGGTAGAACTCTTAAAGACATAGGTGTAGGCAAAGACTTTATGAACAAAAATCCAATCACCCAGGAAATATCACAAAGAATCAACAACTGGTATCTTATCGTGTTAAAAAGCTTTTGCACAGCAAAAGTACCCATCAACAGAAGGAAGAGACAACCCACAGAGTGGGAAAACATTTTTGCCAGCTGTTCCTCTGACAAAGGACTAATATCTAGAATATATAAAGAAAAAAAAAATTGGACAACTCCCCCTTCAGTTTAAAGATCCAATCCAGAAATGGGCATCTGAAATGAAAAGACACTTTTCAGTGAGGAAGTAGAAATATCAAATAAATATATGAAAAATTGTTCAACATCACTGGCCATTCAAGAGATGCAAATTAAAACAACACTGAGATTCCATCCCACTCCATAAAGAATGGCTGTTATCAAGAAATCAGCCAATGACAAATGCTGTTTGAGCTGTGGGGAAGAAGGAACCCTTCTCCACTGTTGGTGAGAGTTTCTCACAAAACTAAAAGTAGAGGTTCCATATGACCCAGCTATTCCCCTTCTTGGTATCTTCCTGAAAGAATTAAAAGCATCATACCACAGGGATATATGAAAACCCATGTTTATAGTGGCACAGTTTGTAATAGCTAAATCTTGGAAATAGTCCAAATGCCAATCAACTGATGAATGGATAAGAAAATGTGGTATTTTTATACAATGGAGTACTACTCTGCCATAAAGAAGGATAAATTTGAGACATTTCTAGGTAAATGGATGCACCTTGAGACCATACTCTTAAATGAAATAAATTGGACACACATGTTCATGTTTAAATACCACATTGTATTTCTGGTGTGAGAAACTGAAAGTGTAAATAAGGACCAAAATACATAATATAATGTATAATATATATTTGGAAAGGGAAAGAAATTGTTCCAAATTGAAGGGAGGAGGGGGAAATAAAGAAGGGACAAAAAATAAACGAATAGAAGGAAAAAAATGGAAACAAAGCTTTTGTAAATAAGGAGAGGAAGAAGGGTTGAAGGGAGGGGAGGGAAAAGGAAAGAAAAGAAGCAGCAAGATATATCATATATAGGTACAAATTTCCTATGATGAATGTAATCATCATGTATATCTAAAATGTACCGCTAAAATTTCAAAAAAAATTTTTTTAAATCCCACACACCTCCCTGTAAAATGTAAAAAAAAAAAAAACAAAACTGTGTGATGGTGCTAAAGTAGTACTGAAAGGGAGATTTTTAACATTAATGGCTTATTTAAGGGAAAAAAAACAGGAAACCTCGAGTTCATGATTGTAAGTTTCCAAATTAGGCAAAATTAAACACATAAGGCAAAATTAAATCCAAGTGCCAGACAAAGGGAATGATAAATATAAAAGCAGAAATCCTTGAAATTGAAAAATTACAATTATAAAGTTCAGTGAAATGAAACATCGTTTTTACAAAGATCAATAACATGTTCAAGCTTTTAACAGATTGATTGATCGAGAAATATAGGTAGAGAACACAAATGACCAACATCTGGTTAAAGAAAGATTGTCTATAGGTGTCACAAACAATTGCAAGGGGATATTGAACAACAGCACGCCCATACATTTGCATGAAATTTTTGGTATGAAATCACAAATTTTTTTTAACTGTGCACTGACCCTACATTCCAGTGAAGATTCTGTGCTACTGAGCAAAATAAAAGGTTATAAATGTTCTGAATCCCCAACCATGATTCAGCCTTTTCTTCAGTCTAGGATGGGCCCACTGGCCACCCACTAAAAAGCGCCAATAAAAACCAGGAAAGTCGGCTAGAAACTTCACCCATATTTGAAGATGTAGTAAATTAACACCTTTTAGAACTCCAGAATATTTGGAGATGGCCTGGTTAATGTAGTTCCTATTTTAAAAATCTGTAGGAAGCTTGTGGATAGCATTCCAGGCTATTGCTCAAGATAGAAATGACTGTCTACCAGCTATAGCGCCTAGAAATCAGTCATTCTCACATATAGGTCCATAATGGAATTAAATTTATGCAGTTTCAGGAAAATTTAAAAATATAACAATAAATTGTTTTTAAAGCTACAAACTGCACTTATTTGTTTATTTATTTAGGTGCCAGGGATCAAATTCAGGGCCTTCTGCTTGCTAGGCAAGCACTCTAACCGCTGAGCTAAATCCCCAGCCCCAAAGGCTACATACTGTATTTAAATAGCTTAAATTTAGTCTGAGATTATATCTTTCCTATATGATTGGCTGGGTTTTGCTTTACTATTTTATTCCTGCCCTGATGCTTTTGAGATCCTACTTGTGATATTTCTTATCACCTGGCCTTTGATAGAGTTCCCTGGATCTAACTTGATACTGTACTTCACATTAATTATATCTCCTAAATATTTGGGAGACATGCCACTAACTTTCTCCCTTGGAATTATACCCATCCCCTTTATAAATTGGTTCTTGCCTGCAATTAAACTGTTTATACTCAGTATAGAATCGTTGGAACGTCTCTGGACTACTGCTCCAAAACAGCTCCCTTTTAGCTTTGGAACTGATTTTTATCTGCCATTTCTAATTTTTGATGTATAAATTTTGTCTCTTTCTACAAGCAGGAATTGTAGCTACTCTTTCTCTGGCAACCGTAAATAAATGTGTCCAACAACTAAGTCCCCCTGCATTGGTGTAGTCCTAAAAAGTAGGCTAAAACACAAGTCTAGAGACTTTCATTACCTATATGGCTGGAGAGTTTTTGGTAATTCTGCTGTCCCTTTGGATGGCTAATGTAATTCAATGCAGACCTACTGGCCCTGAGTTTACAGATTTGCATACACACCCAGTGCTTCTTATGAGCCAAAGTCATAGTACTTAGAACTCTACTCTCTACTAACACATTTGTCACAGTGCCTCTCCACAACTGTAGCTCAGCGTCTTTGTTTCTTTGACACGAAGATTTCGTGGCTCTTCAGTGAAGCCAAGTGGTGTTCCAGTGTCTGTCCTGACGAAGTGGGCCAGGAGATGGGACATCCTACATATGCAACCAGCCAGCCCCCTCTTAGTATGACATAGGGATTTCCTGGCAGCACTATGCAGGATGTTCAACCTCCCCACCCATGGGAAGGTCAACTGCTGTGTGGCGAAGTTCCAGCTTCTGTTGAATGACTTGTGGTCCTGGAGGCTTCCCTGTGTGAATGATGTCATGAAGTCCTCTTCTCCCCTTGTCTTCTGTTCCTGATGAAGTGGCTGTGATTACTAATAGCCTGCACGATCCTGGTAACTAATAATTCATCTTTCTAAAATTTAATCCCCATGTCTTTGCCAATCTAAATAAAAGGAAAGAACCTTCTTAACAGTTACTGGTGCCAAGGTGTTTCATGAGTCACACTCTTCAGCTCCACTCTCAATGAAGGCAACCCTGAGTGCATACCTCTCTAAATAATACTTGCAGAGATTTTTACACCGCAGTAGAGGCAGTTCTATTGCTGAAGATCCTACCTGGGCAGCATACACTTTTTTTTGATAAGGCTATCCCAGTTGAAATGAACTCGCCAATGTGTATCTCAAGTTAGTTGCTAAAAAACCGAAAGGAGGCCTAGAGGCATTGTCCTAAGATTTGAGTTTCTACAGCTGTGCAATGTGACCATCACGTTCTGAAATACAGATATTTAGCTAGGGACAAATTCTAACAGCCCTGTTTTTTCAGCTAAGCCAACTCTGCCTTGTACTGTACTTTTTCATCTCAAATTTCTTAGCCCTGAGAATTTTTCTATCTGTAAAATTTTGTGAACCTACAGTTCCATCAGGACTAACATCTGAGAGGTTCAATATGACATGCAAATAGCTTGAAAAATGCCCCAGAGTTGTTCCTCTGAGATAATCTTATTACTTTGAAGCTTTTTGTATGGTATCTGATCAAACTAGTGCCTTTCAAACTGTCCTCAAATCTTTCCCTATGGACACATGTAAGGATTTTCATTTCTCTGCTGATCTTCTCTTCAGAGTCACATGGAAGGCTCAGCAACTTTATGGGTTTTGATAGGTGGAAAAGGGATAAAGATAAGGAAGAAATCATAAATAATTTCCTGGTGCCCTCTGTCTAATCACGTATACATCATTGAAGACTTTAGCTATATTTGCACTGCATAGCCCAACTTTCCTGGTCATGGTAAAAAAAAATAATGCAAGTAAGGGAATAAGATATGATTGTGGCTCTAATTTTCTGCCTCTAAATCTTCTGGTTTTGGTTTTGGCTCTACTATATTATATTAAGCATATGCTCAGTCTGGTATCTTATTTTCAAAAGAAAAAGAATAAATTCCGTCTAATTGACTATATAATTGACATAAAATGATTTCTAAATCAATAGAAGAGAATATACTTCCAATTGGTATATCTATTCAAAAGATTAATATCTAGACTATCCAAAGAATTAAACAAAACTTTAACAGGAAAAAGCTAATTGTGTAATCAATAAATGGATAAATGAATTGACCAGAAAATTCTCCAAAGAATTACAATAAATAAATGAAAAGAAATTCAATATCTCTAACCATCAGAGATACATAAATTAAAACTACATTGGGCATAGTGGCACACGCCTGTAATCCCAGCACTCAGGAGGTTGAGGCAGGAGGATCGGTGTGAGTTCAAGGCCATCCTGGGCTACATAGTGAATTCAAGGCCAGTGTGAACTACACGGTGAGACTCTGTCTCAAAGGAAAAAAAAAAAAAGAAAGAAATACAAAACTACATTGAGGGGCTGAGGATGTAGCTCAGTGATAGAAAACTTCCTAGCAGATGTAAGGCCCTGGATTCAATCCCTAGTACTACCAAAAAGAGAAACAAACAAACAAAAATTACATTGAGATTCCATCTCACTCCCATCATCATGGCTATCCTCCAGAATATAAAAAATAATGAATGCTGGCAAGTACCTTTCAACATGTTGGTAGGCATGTAAACTAGTGAAAGCATTATGGATATCAGTATGATGTTTTCTCAAAAAAAGAAAAACCTAAAAAAAAGCATGCTATGGTGGTACATGCATACCTATGTTTGTAGTGGTGTAATTCACAATAGCTAAGCCATGAAAAATGCATAGATGCTAGTCAACAGATGGATGGGTAAAAAAAGGTGTGAGAGCTGATGCTGAAACCCACCTGGGCCCTGCACTGAACCAGGAGGACCTGGGAACTGCATGCTCTATCCCCAGCTGAAACTGCACCTACCCCCAACCAATACTGATGCTGCCCAGCTCTGTGTCAAGCCAGGAGTGGAAGCTTGTGCCCCACTCCCAGCCCTTGCATTCTCCACACTGCAGGGCAACAGAGATGACAACTCACAGAGTTATCTCACTGAAAATGAGACCAATACCCAGGAGGAGAGTTTTGCTTTGGGACTGAAGTGATACCCTACCACAGAGATTGAGTGAGAGACAGCTTTGGGAAATAGGCTTGGACAGGATGACAGTGAACTAGGGATCTCCTGCCATCCTGTGGGAGGCCCCAGCTCAGATCAGGAAGATCACTGGGTCTATATTCTGTTTTGGGAGTCTAGGTTTAGTGGGAGTAGCTGTCAGAGGGAGTAATATGTCTGAGCTCTGGCATGCCTGCCGACATTCAGCAATTAGTGGCCTCAATATAAGAATGGCCCAATTATCTTCACCAGAATCATAGTTCTCTTTGTTTTGTTTAAGGGCTATTCATGAGTAGTTTCTAAGGTTCGTCAATATCCAGTTGCCTTTTGATACCGCTGTTGCTGCCAAATTTACCACTCTAACCAAAGTAATATAGTAGTGACTGGCAATTAGTTTTTTCTCTATGCCAACATCTGGATTGTCTGGGGGGTCACAAAAAATACTCTGGCTTGCTTACAAAGAGCCAGCACTGGGTCCATGAATTTGCAAACTCCAGCACAAGACAAACAAATAAATGAGAAACAGAAAAGTGAAAAGACAAAGCAACGATATGCTTCCAAAAACTCCCAACTCCCCCAAAACTAGTTCAGACAGCATTGAGGGGGAAGAAAGCATAAGATACAAAGCAGATAGGTCTAAAAGGGTATTACTGCCAATTAGGTGCTTGGCAAATTTAAAGATATAATTAATCAGATAATGACCGTAATGAAACAAATGATCAGTGAGTCTAGACCAGACACCAATAAACAGCTAGCAGAGCTAAAGAAAGATATGCAAAATGTGAATGGCCAATACAGAAAAGAATGGCAGTCCATAAGAAGGTTCCAAACAGAAATTCAGGTGACTGAATGTATAATGATTAATTAATGAGAGATACCTTAAAAACAACAAGGGAAAATGAAAAATGGATCCAACAGCTCTTAGATGTCTCAAAGATTACTAATAAAAGAGTAATTGGAAGTAGTAAAAAATCAGAAGATAGGACAATAGGCATAAAACTCACTGAAAAAGAAATTAAAAAACAATGTCATTCACAATAGTATAAAAAAATTGTATACCTAGGTATTAACCTAACTAAGGAAGTGAAAGACCTCTACAGTGAAAATTGTATCACTCTGAAAGAGGAAATCAAGGAGGGCACCAGAACATGGAAAAATATCTCCTGTTCCTGGATAGGCAGAAACAACATAATCAGAATAGCTATACTTCCAAAACCAATATACAGATTTAATGCAATCCCAATCAAAATACTGATGTCATTTCCTACAGAGTTAGAGAAAACAATCCTAAATTTATATGGAATCTGAAAAGATCCATAATAGCCAAAGCAATTCTGGGTAACAAAAGCAAAGCAGATGACATCACAATCCTGGACTTGAAATTATATTATAAAGCTACAGTGATTAAAATAACATGGTACTGTCACAAAAGCAGGATCACTGGAACAGAACAGAAGCAGAAACAACCCCAGTCACATACAGCTATTTGATCTTGACAAAGGAGCCAAAAACGTACCTTAGAGGAAAGATATACCCTCTGTAATAAAAGATGCTGGTAAAATTGTATATCTACTTGTAGAACATTCAGTCTAGACCCATATATCTCACCATATACTAAACTAAAATCAAAATGGATTGAAGATCTAAATGTTAAAATAGAAACACTTAATCTTCTGGAAGATAAAATAGGTACAACTCTTAAAGTAGTCAAGGACTTTCTGAACAGAACCCCAATGGCACAAAAAATAATACCAAGAATCAACAAATGAGATCGTATCAAATTAAGATGGTTCTACACAGCAAAGGAACAACCAACAGAGTGATGAGACAATTTATAGAATGTGAAAAAAGTGTTGCCAGCTATTCCATGGACAGAAAACTAACATCAAGAAATATATAAAGAACTAAAAAAAGTCTAGGCTCCTCAAAATAACAGACCCAATCAAAAAAATGGGCAACCAAAATGAATAGACATTTCTCAGAAGAAGAAGGACAAATGGCCAATGAATACACACACACACACACACACACACACACACACACACACACACAAATACCCATCGTCGTCGGCCATCAGAGAATTGCAAATTAAAACTACACTGACATACTATCTTACCTCGGAAAGAGTGGTTATCATCAAAAAATCTAATAATAACAAATGCTGCCAAAGATGTGGTGGAAAAGCAACTTTTCTGTATTTTCTGGGAATGTAAACTAGTACAACCTGTATGAAAATGTTTGTGTAGATTCCTCAAAAAAATAAAATAGAAATTACATTTGACCCAGTTATCCCCTTTCTAGATTACTTCCAAAAAGAGTTAAATCATCGTATTACAGGAATAGATGCATACCCATGTCTAGAGCAGCACAATTTATAATAGCTAGATCTTGGAAATAGAGTCTATTTCCATCAGTAGATAAATGGATAAGGAAAATGCGGTATTTACATACAATTGAGTACTATGCTTCCATAAAGATAAATTTTGGGCATTCAGAGGTAAATGGATGCAACCTGAGAGTATAATATTAAGTAAAATATGACACACAAGTTCAACTATTGCATGGTTTCTAAAAATCCATGATAAACTGTTAAGTATAAAAAGGAAATTATAGAACAGTATATAAAACATGATGGCACTCATCTCTGGTTTTCAGAAGGCAATATGCCAGTATGTCTTTGAACAAGCAAAGGAGCATTCTAGAAAGATACATGGGAAACCATGGTTGTTCAGGGGAGAATAAAATGGGTGGTAAAAGACAATGGAGACTTTTTTTTCACTTTCCATTCTTCTGTAATTTAAAGCTTTTGTTTTTTTGATTTTTATAAAAATAAGCACGCATTACTTTACATACGAAGGGTTAAAATTATTTCCAAAAGTCTCTTCACTGTGTTGTAAAACCAAATGCAACATTTTAATGCTAGTTTCAGAGAGCTACTTAATAGATCAGTATTGGGGAAAAACTGTATCTCTTCCATTCACTACCATCTGCAACCTCGAGGAGAATATTCCCCAACATTCCCGGTGTCATCTCGAAGAATCCTCTTGTAACACTGTCTTTTGGGAAGGGGAGCTTAATTCACAGTTCCTCCAAATGCAGAGACTAGGGTCTAGAGAAGAGAAGGCTAGAGAAGAGAAAGGTATGGCGGTACAGAGTGGCTCTAGTTGCAAATGGACTGCTACCTTACCATGTTCCTACTCAGTAAATGTCTTAGGGGAGAATTGTGAAAGTGAATCTTCCCACTGAGCAGAGCTTCAATTAGCACACTGGATGGCTCACTTTGTGTGGAGGAAGCAAAGACTGGGGATGTGAAGCAATCACGGAGTGGAGGACCGAGAGGCCTGACATTCCGATTCCTCTCTAAACCTAGAGAAGGCTAAGGAGGCACACGGTTGGATGCTTGACCTGTTTTATAGATTGGTAAAGTATGTGAAAAGTACTAGGACAGAAGGAATATTACAGCCGTGATTACAATGAAAAGTAACACCGATATAGCCAAAAATGAATGCAGCAACACACCGCTAGTTTCAGAGCAAATCATTTGTTTGGTAATTATGTGTGGCTGACAGCATTGGTTGGTTTAGAAATTCCTACCTTCCACATGGAAGAGAAAGGTGTTCAGAGAATTTTAACCAGGCAACTTTATCCAACAGTATTTTTACCAGAGGGCTTTTGAAGTTAATAAGCAGTAAAGAAGGTTAATGCTTAGCAAGAAAATATGCCTGTTGAAAGCAAATTTGTGGCCTAAAACATGAATCATGCCAAATATAAAACTGGATTAAAACACTAAAAAAAGTTAAAGAGAAAGACACCTGCTTGGCCTATAAAATATTTTCCATTCCATATAAAAATTACTGTCTTCTCATGTGGTTTAGATGTCTTATAATAACTATATGTAAAATAAGTTGCCTACGTAGAAATCTCATTGCTTGGATAAAAAGATAATTTAAGTGGCAAAAAAATACATGAATTATAAAATCATTCTTTTGAAATTCTGGTGTTCTACTGCAGATCAAGTAGGACACTACCTATTAACAAGGTATGTATTTCAAAATAACTAAAAGGAAGAATTTTAAGTGTCCTCACTACAAAGAAATGATAAGCATTTGAGGTGACGTGTGCTATGCTAATTATCCTGATGTGATCATTCTGCAGTGTAAACACGTATCAAACATCATATTATACCCCATAAATATACATAATTATTGTCAATCAAAAATAAAATAAGACTTTACACAAATAAAAAAAGAAAGTGTGGTACATAAACACAGTGGAACATTATTCAGCCATAAAGAACAAAATCCCTAATATGTGAAATCTAAAAAAAGTTGAGGAGAAAGTAGAAGGGAGACATATTGGACAAGAGGAAGGAGAAAAGGAGGAGCATAAGGGCAAGTAATAGGGGAATATATAAGATAAAGATTTATATGCATTGAACAACCCCCAAAAGTGAAATTTGGGCAGGGCGTGGCAAGTGTTATGACGGGAAACGAAATGATCAAAGTAAGTTTTGTGCATGTGTGAATCAGCCAAAATGAAACCCTTAATCTGTATTAGCACTTGCTTCAGCAGCACATATACTAAAATCTGTATTAGCAAAATGCAGTAATAACAAATAATGTAAAATAAAAGAAGAACAAAATCATACCATTTGCAAAAAAACCCAAAAAACAAAAAACAACAACAACAACAACAACAAAAAAAAACCACAGAAGTGTGGAAAATAGAGACCAGCATGTTAGGTGAAATAAGCCAGACTCGGAAAGTTAAACATAGCCTATTTTCTGTTCTACGAGCAATGTATATATAAAAAAAAATAAAATAAAATAAAGGAAAGATTATAGGAAAGTAGAAGGTAGATTTAGAGATGGGGAAAGGGCTCAGGGGAGGGAGGAAGAAAGAAAGAAAGGAATAATGGGGGTGAAAATAGTCAAAACGTTATATGCATATACCAATATAACAAAATGAATCTCATTATTCTGTATTACTACTATGTACCAACAAAAAAGTGTATCTGGTCTTCATAATTTATCTAGCCATGATGGTACCGAGTTAAAATTGCTAACTTTCATAGACGCTTGAATGATAAGTAATGGTCTACTCCATCATTCTAAGGTCCACTAAAGACTAAAGTATAAAACGCTCTTTCTAAAAATGTTTTGTAATGATCCACTTAATCTCTAAGAGCTTTTTCATAAATACTAAAAGACTAGTTTACTATGGCATTTTGTAGGTTATATTATTTTCTACAGTAAATTTTAAGCTAAAACTACATGATAACCAATAAAAATCAATTTCTTTTTATCTTAAATTTACATGTTAATATTTATCAATCATTGAAATCTAAGTTAATAGCTACAGATACCAGTGTCAACATGCTGTTGGGTACCAAAAAGATTCCCTAAAGCATCATGTAGCAATCATCCTTGTAGATGGCTCCATGTAGTGTTAGTTCAAAGAGACAGCATCTACAGCCTTAGCTAGATCATCTTACTAACAGCTGCTTTTGTGTTTTGTAACCTATACTCACATCTCTTTGCCCTAGTCAGTGACCCTTGTTTACATGCAGTAATCACTGAAGACTTGGAAGTACCAGTGAACTCCACGTGTTTGACCTTCAGTGTCCTCAGGATCTCCTTTCCATTATGGGTTGAAATATATACTTATTCATTATTTTTTATATGTTTGATTTGCAAATTTTATATGTTCTTTTTTTATATGTTCAATGTGTTATGCTTTCTATTTATTCTCTATTCAAACATTTCATTTCATAATAGAAATAGGTGAAGAGTGGGTATAAAGTTTTAATTACCAGGAAACAGACACTTCTACCAGAGCTTCTAAAGGGGATCAGAAAGTGACATCAGTATATAAGTTTATGTACATATATATAGACATACGTATATATCACTAATAAAATTGTAGTTTAAAATTAAATGATTGTCATTTAATTTTGTCAAATTTACCTAGAAGAAGGATGCATTTCAGGAGTCCAGTATTAAAGTAAGTACTATATTTAATAACTAAAATGTCTTTTTTAGAGTAGTAAATTACTTATATTGCTAGTATGATCAGAAAAATATTAGGTAGGGCTTCAGGAGAAATGGAGTATTTTATTAACTTATAGATTTATTCTTTTTCTTGTCCAAGATAAATTTAGGGGGATTTACATTATGTGGCTTAATTTATGTATTTAACAGATAGCCGATTCTTAATAAACCAGGCAGAGGGAGGGAATGATTAGACTGCCGATGTTATGCTCCTTATCATAGTTCTATGGTATAGAGATAAGTATTGTGTGATAAAAAGTAAATAAATAAATCAGGACAAGAAAAAAATACACAGAGTAGAAGAGCATTTTTTTCAAGCAATTAAAAGAGATAGGGAAAAAAAAAGAGATAGGGAAGAAAGCTAAACAGAAACCAAAACAAAGAAGCAAAAAAAAAAAAAAACAAACACAAAAATAAAAACAAAAAACCAATTGGGATTTTGGAAGAGCATTTTAGACAGAGAATGGTGAAGACTGTCTGTAAAAGGCCAAATGTTACATATTTCTGTCTTGGTGGGCTGTATGCTCTCCATCGTAACTATTTAATCTTGCCGTTGCAGAATGAAGTACCCACAGACAATCTTGTGTGCCATGTTATGTCATAACTACGTTACTCTGGGGCAGGATGATTGCAAGTTCAAGCCCAGGCTGGGCAATTTAGTTACTTAGCAAGACCCTGTCTCAAAAAAAGTGTGTGTGTGGGACACTTTCATGTAGCCCACTGTGGAGGGCCTGGCTTTAATCCCTGATACAGAAAGAGGGGGAGGGGGAAAAGGAAGGCAGGGGGAGGGAGAGGGAAGAGGAAGAAGGAAAGAGGAAAGAGGAAAGAAGGGAAGGGAAAGGAAGGGAAGGGAAGAGAAGAAAAGAGAAGAGAAGAGAAGAAAAGACAGAGAAGGAAGAGAAGAGAAAAAGAGAGAGGGAGGGAGGGAAGGAAGGATTAAGTTATTTTGAGATCTGATACTATTCCAGTTTCATCTCTATTCTAATCTCCATCTACTCCAATCTCATCTTTAGCCATTTTTCCCCATTCATTTTTCAATGCCTTTTGCACATTGTCTCTTCTGCCTAGAGAGACATTTGTAAAAAACCCCTTTGTTAGACTCCTTCTGGTCTTTTTAGTCACAGTCCTACCCATAATTAAAGACCCAACAAATGCAAAACTTCATCTGGGCAGCCTTTTCTAAAACTCCATATTTAGAATTAAGTACTCCTTCTTATGTCTTTCCATAGCACCCTACGTATATCTGTATCCTAGCACATGTGTACTGTACTCCAATTTTTTGTTTACATCTCTTGATGCACTGTAAACATTTTGAAGTTACGTCTTGTGTTAGTATTCTGTAATGTGCCCCATAGCACAGTTAATAGCAGATACCAGTACTTACATGCTTTATGACATCACAACTCACCTCATTATTGATGTAATCAGCCCTACCCAGACTCTCAACTAATGAGAGACAGACCTAGCGGTGTAGTAAGAAGTCCTCACACACAGCTCTTTTCCTCTGTGGCCAGGCTACTTAGTATCTGTTGTCAACACACAGGTTCCCAGCTGCCTAGTTTTCCTAGCCTCTCTGCTTCAGAAAGAACTTGCCATTCTGTCTAGAAGAAGAGTAACCACTTTTGGTTTTCCATATTTCATCTGAGTTCCAGGTTCCTTGGCACTAAAATCTTCTCCGGTGTTATATCGTCTCTTAATACTGCATATCAACAATACTGAAGACACCTGCTGTGATATCACAACCAACTCCTTGGGACCATCCTGGTACGCCAAGTGTGAACTGTAGCTTTTTGCCTAAGGTTTCTGAATTTGGACTTCATCTGCTGAACCAGACTCCCAGGTGGGGATTGGACTTATTTACTATAATATTCTCTCCTACTC